>OV651817.1:66177530-66349131 GCA_927349885.1 Psylliodes chrysocephalus
AAATTATTTTAGCTGTTCTGTTAAATTGGACGCCAGGTAGATCTACTTAATGTTGTCTAAAAAATGTATAAGATTCCTTAAATGTATCAGATTTTTCAAATTCTATTTGCAGTGACATCTGATTCATTGAAAGGAAAAAAGGGGTCTTTACTGATAACGAACCCAAACAAGGAACACAATATGTATATAGTTTACACGTGCACACTGATGCACGCAGAAAGTACTACATCTAGTACAATTGTGAATTGTACTAGACTGGCAACACTGGTTTGTCAACCTTTTTTGTGAGCGGCGCGCCAATTAATGTGTACTTTGACAGTTTGAAGGATCTGTTGGCGTGTTGTCTTCTCTTTTTAGCTATATGTATTTGGCATATCGTCTCACTCGTATTAGGCTCACTTATCATAATGCGCCACAGACACAGTATAATGATGTACAAAAAAATATAGATTAACACGTATAAAAATAAAAATATTAAAATTAAATTTATATTTTTATGTTATTAAATTAATGTGTTTTTATGATATTTAACTGGGTGTTCACTGCACAAATGAACCAATGGAGAAACCGCCCCTACATTTAAAACTAATTGTTCCTAGTAACATAAATATAACAAACAAATACATAATCTTACAATTTCAAAACTTTATAATTTCAAAACTTTATAATTTCCTCAACTATTCGGACGACTAGACAACACTGCAAGGCCGTGACGTCGTAAATGATCTCTGACGTGCATCGGGATTTGTATTAAAAATACTATATTTATTTATTTTCGCAAAAAGTGCTTATATTTGTGAGCGCTTGCAAACAACAATGTAGTCCATTATTGGCGTTTGTCCTATTATGGGCATATTTCCTATCTGCGACAAATGATAAGTGCAGGATAATTAAATTGAATCGGGAATTGGTCTAGTCAATCTAAATTTACATGTTTGAATTAATCCCTTTTTTTTCTATGGTAGATTTTAATCTATTCAGAAATAATTTTAAAATTGTTACGTTCGTTACAAACACATTTGTTTTTATTACATCCCGGCAGCTTTTTAAATCGGATCTTTTTCCCCAGCGCATTAAATCCCTTTGCGTTTACTCATTTAAAAGGTTTTAATTTCATATCTACATACCGATCTTGGTTAGTTATATTATTTATATATTTCAAATAAACGCTTATAAAGAATTTTAATACGGAAAAACCTGATTTTAGAATAATTATTCGTAAAATCCCTTTGAAAGGATGAAAATGCTTTTTGCTTCATTTTTAATGACATTTAGAAAAGCAGGCGTTGACCTATTAAAAAAAGTAAAATGTGAATGTGGAGAACGTGTATGGAATTTTTTTAATTCAAAACTGTTTTTAGCACTATGTATTTTACAAAAATTATTCCAGCTCTTATTTAACAGCGAGGGCTGCTGTCTCGTTATATGCAATTTCTTCCTATACAAAAAGAAACGGATTTAATTTACAAATACAAATACAATAACTGTAAGTTATACAATGGAAACAACATCACTTTCGACTTTATCTTACGGAAACAAGGCAAACGTTATTTTTTTAAAAATTCTATTTATATTGTTAAAATAGTAATCTTTCCAAATACCAAGCGAGGTGAGATTTTTTTTTTTTGAGAACATTTTGTTTTTACAAATTTTGCAAATTTCCAATGAAACATCAGAAGGTTTTCAAAAAATTCTCTCTTTTTGAGATATTAGATATTCCATTAATAATTTGTTTAGTGGTCCATAAAGGTTCTCGATATTCAGGCTTCTTCCGGATATAATCAAGGGTAATATAACGAGACCTTAATAAATAGTTGAATATTTTCATTGTATCTAAATTTTGGATGTTTTGAATATCAATCTGATTACAGTAACAGAGCTTTAGCTCGAGGATTTTATTCTTTGAATAGTATAGACAAAATTATGTCATGCGGTATCGAAACTAATGGATCGACAGCTGTAAATGCAAAGGCACAAGAATAAATAATAACCAGAATGATATCTCCGATCACGTGATCTTCGAGGGCTCGTGACCTTCAAGCACACCTACTTATCGCAAAGCATGCATAATATTAAAGATGGCAAAGTTTTCTTTTCGTCGCTTAGTGGTTTGGCTTCCTTCTTTTTAAAGTCATCGAAAAGAACTCGCGCTTTGGACATTCACGTTCAAAAAAGGTTTCCAAAAGTTACTCCGACGCGATCTAACTATAATGGACGTTTAGTGCAAACAGTGTTTCAATACCGTGATTCTTTGTTACACTTTTTTCAAGACGTTTGGGATATAAAAGAAACATGGGATGCTGAAACTGTTACTGCCGCTAAAGGGTATTTGCATTGGCTCAAACAAAACTTTGATTTCAATTTTTTGCTCAACATTTTTGCAGAGATTTTCCCTTTTATTGACATTTTACAGACAAAATCAAATGACATTGGCTTTTGCATTAAAAAATTGATAATTTTAAATATAAAATTAATAAAAAAGAAATCAATTTGAACACTTTTGGAATAAGACTCAAAACATTGGCTTAGAACCTGAAAGAAAAAGAATTAGAATGGATAATGTCGGCGACGGAGATACCTCCTATTGTCGATTATACGCCGACATTTTTGATAATATTTTACAACAAATGAACTCTCGATTTCAAAACTTTAACGAATTGAAATTTGTTGAATTGTGCAATTTTAATATTAGTAACTACGATTCATTAAAATTTCCATCGGAAGCTTTTAATTAACTAAAATTAAATCATGGACATTTTTTCGATATTCCAGCATTAAAGTCTCAGTTAAGTGTTGTTTATGAAACAACTGAAATTAGTGATATAAAGACGTACATCAATGTGTTAAACTTTCTTATAACAACTGGTTTAAATAAGTCCCTTTGTGAAGTCGTCAAGTTGTGTGAATTAGTACTAATCATCCCAGCCACAAGTGTGTCAGTTGAGCGAAGTTTTTCAGCTTTAAAGCGCATTAAAAGTTTCATACGAAATTCAACAAGTAAAGACAGACTCTCTAATTTAGCCCCAATATACATTGAAAAACAGCTTGTTAAACAGTTATCAAAAAATACAAAATTTTACGACGATGTAGACAAATTTGCAGCCATTGAGGATAGGCGAATAGATCTTAATTATAAATAAATGTCAACTGCTGTGTCAACTGTGTGAAAAATGCTGGAAAAATTACAAAAAAAACTTTAGTTAAATGTTTTTTTACGTTTATATAAACAAAGGAAGCTTTTCAATGGTAAGTTTTTTTATAGCTTCTAGTACTAAACTAGGTAATAAAGTAACAGTAACACTTCAAAAATCTCAATCTCGAATATCCGTAGTACTGAGGAAAAAAGCAAGATTTTGACAAAATGGTGAATGCGCCACGAAAAAATTTCGCCTGCGGCGCTGTGCTTACTGGCCTGCTGTATTTTTATACAATCGCTTCCCCTTCCAAAAATGTCACCGCACGCCACTCTTCGCTATTGAAATATAACTTACCTGTTTAATGAATAAAAGTTTTTAAAACGGTTCATATCTATAAAAAGAACTTTGTTTGTGGCGCGCATATCACTTTGTTTACTTGTAGAAATTGATTTGATAGACATTATCATGAATTTATGACATTTAGAAAGTACCAACGTTAAAACGTTTAGTTTAGTCATTCATATTGAAAAGTGTTGAATAGGCAACACCACATACTTAAAAGAAAATCAAAGTATGTGTGCAACACATACTACGGTATATACGGGAACTCATCGATATTTACTGTCAGATTTTAGTTGATAATTGTATTGGGTATATTTGTTTCATTAATTTTATAATCAGTACATTTTTATTTGATAATAATTACTTTTTTATTTGACAAGCATTCCTTTGTATTATTGATTTTGAAGAATCTGTGATATCTTAAATCTTCACGCCCTGAGATATGAGAGATCTCATGCTGGATTTTTATTGGTCAATAAAAGAAAAAGGCAAGTACTGATATATTTATTATTTAAAGAGGAAATAAAGAAACAAAAATGAAAAAAAAATATTTTTTTTACTTACAATACTCCGAGATTTATATTTTCTCCTATTATAATATATACCTATATATAAAGAACCACCCATTTATTTTCTTAGATGATCACATTACAAAAAGTTATATATTTATTCTCTTCCATTATTTCACTTTTACAAAAAAAAATCTTGATTGGGTCAAGCAGGCGGTTGTCTAGACGAGAAACGAGGGAATATTGTGTAGACATTATTTAATGCTTGCGACTCGTTTTGTATTTCTACACGTGATAGGTAGAATTCGCGTGGGTTCATATCTCAGAATTTTCTGATAAAATCAGTTTCCAGAATCCAATGTTCTACCTTGCTTGTTTTTGTTTGAGTGTCTTTGATATCAATTACATTATTATTGGTAAAGCATCTTTTCCGCTACACGAAAAGAAAATGTAACTATAAAGTAAAACATTTTAACAGCTTATAACTCGAAAATGGAATAAGATAATCACGTACAGTTTTCGTTAAACTTCTTACACTTGGTAAAAGTTTTTGTTGACATAGTTTCAAATCTAAATTTTCCCTTAAACTGCCGGAAAAAATTTGCCTCTTTTTAAGCTAAATTATCGGTTTACTTTAAATCGAACACCCTATATTTTTTCATACCATCTGATAGTCCCTTTCTTCCCCTTTTCATAAATGTGATTATTTATTAAAGGTTTGGGGGAGATTTTTTTTATGAATCTACATCAAAACATGTAGGTAATTTACTTACTTATTTATTCAAAATTTTATACAAAATTCCTCTAAAATGAACCGTATTTGAGATACTTGAGGAACTGTGTAAAGTTTGAAGAAAACTCAGAAACGGATAAAGGAAAACATTAGTGGTTGCACCATATCGAATAATGGTGTTTCATAGCCGTATGTTGGACGTGTTTGTGGTGAAGCCATCAATGCTGACATTTACATCGGTAGATGTCTTACAAAGCTACGGAATTTTTTTGACACTCATCATCACAACGACGAAATAATATTCTAGCCTGATTCAGCGTCGTTTCACTACGCAAGAAGAACAATAGACTGGTTAGCTCCAAATGTGCCTCAGACGAGACCCATTGAAGATTTTTGGTCCACATGTGTACGATTGCGGTTGGGAAGTCCAAAATAAGAAACAACTAAGGCGCAGAATATACCAGAACATTCGGGAAGTCGACATCGCTACTAGACCATATTACTTACAATAGAAGAGAATGGGCCATTATCTGACATGTGAATATTTAGTAGAAATAAGAATTAACGTAGTTATTTATTCATGTTGTTAAAATAAAAAATAAATTAAAAATTTTATCAAATTTTTTACCATTACTTTTTTGCTAAAACTTTTGAAACATGCTGGATTTTCTTGGACCGCAATGCTAGTTCGAATTGTACGAGGTCTTCCCCCAGAGGTATTAGATTTAAAACTGCCGAATTCAGTTAGAGCACGATTAATATTTATGAATATTTTTTTGCCTGGAAGGCCGAGTAACCACCGAATTACCATTGGCAAGACCATAAAGTAAATGTATCATCACTCCAAATGAGGGTCGCCGAGAGCCATGGTAGGCCTCGGGGCAAAACACTGACCAAGGGCCCCTCCCACATGTTGTAATCTATTTTTTTTAAGCTACCAGACTCCCCATGAGCCCGGATATTTTGCCCTATGTCCCTTCCTCTTGTCGGGCTTGCTCCAAATTAGATTAATTAGTTACCATTTTTGTTTTAAAGCACAGTCTACCCTTTGACCAGAGAAAAACAATAACAAACTGTCAAGGAAATTCAAACTTATTATGTTCACAATAACAAATTAACATTTCCTAGCAACCAGCAAAGTTAACTTGATCCTATTGTTAATTTTAACAATTTTGCGATGTGCAATAAAGTGATTTTTATTTTTTCCTTAAAAATGAAGTAATATACGAAAAATATCAGAAAACACAAAAGTTGTATTATTAGCTGCTTAATCGAAAAATGAAAAATATTTTTTTATAGTCAGTGGTGCACATTTTTTATAAATATTATTCGTACGCCTCTGGAACTCAGAATTATCTTTCAATTAGTTTTAACTTAGCATCTTATCACAATCAAAAATACTGTTAAATTTCAACAAAATCGACAAAAGGATCTTTGAGATATTAATAAAAAACCTATTTTTTTTTTAAACTTTGTCACCCTTGTAACGGTTGGAACCGTTTTCGTTTATGCCTTGCGTCAAAAGTTCATATTTCATTTCGATTTGTATCTGTCAACGAATAAGTTGATTTAAATTTTTAATTATCTGGGTCATCCGATGTACTAAATAAATTTTATCTATCGTATATTCCGTCTGATTTTATAAGGTAAGTTTTAATACCGATATTTTGTTGAAAATATTTATTTTGTACACGAATTTTTTAAATGAAATGTAAGATTTTGAACATAACCTCAATACATGAATGACACATGGATAACACGTTTTATATAATTTTATCTATTATTTTGTTAGGAAAGAGATATTATGCTTTACTATATTTAAATACATATGTTAAATAAGACTTTTCCTTTTCATATTCATTTTAGTCTCTGTAAAACTATTCACTTAATAGTTTAAATTGTTCAATTATTAGTTAAAGGCATTTTATCTGGTTCCTATGCAAATTTCCTAGTTCCTTTTTTAATATTGTTACCTTTTCCTTGTAGCCTGTATATATCTAGACGGTTCTGTAGGAGTTATATCTAAAGAAGTTCTGTATGAGTTATATCTAAAGAAGTTCAAGCTGCATCTAAAGAAGTTTATTTCAAGTTATATCAAGAGGTTTAGTTCGAGTTGCATCTAAAGAAGTTTATGAGATTTAAGTTTATGAAGATTTATACCTAAGAGTTTGGTGTTACCCGAAGAGTATCGTTCGAGTCCCTTTGAAGAAGGCCTATGAAAATCTCTTCTTTATACTACCTCCTGTTATAACAGATAAGTCTATTTTTATGCAATAAACTATCTAAATTTGAATTAGTAAATCTCTGTGAATTAGAATTTGTTACGGCCTTATCTAAAACTTGGTTTAAATATAATGTCTTAATGGTTAGTGATTTTCTATATTTTTATCATTAACCGATAGTCAAGTATAATAAGTTTTAAGTATAGTGGTGCCCAACTTCTTGTTCAAAGTAATACGAGTTATTTAATAACCCGACCCACTCCCAAAATCATTTGAGCTTAAAACACTATAAAAAATAGATAAAATATGAAGTATCACATTACACCCTTTATTTTGAAA
The DNA here is from genome assembly GCA_927349885.1 of Psylliodes chrysocephalus. Lineage (NCBI taxonomy): Eukaryota > Metazoa > Arthropoda > Insecta > Coleoptera > Chrysomelidae > Psylliodes > Psylliodes chrysocephalus. Next base: position 66,184,813 of record OV651817.1, read on the forward strand.
ACCAGTCTTTTTAGGACATATGTTTATATAAACGTTTCTACTTGAACTTGGTTCAGAAATGCGCCCTTGAAATTGCGGCATATCATTAAGTAACACCTTGTTTATTTAAAACACAATAAAATTAAAAGACAGACACACACACGCCATACACATGAAAAAGACGTTTAATATTGTGCCCACGTTTCAGTAGTGCCACCTGGTGGTGACAGTTCGCCTGCTATCCTTCATTGAAGAGGAATGTTTTTCAGTGAGAATATGATTAGCGAATGAGAAAAAAAGTAAATTCAATCAGTGTGTTTGTATTTATCAATAAGGCTGAAGTGCTCACGTAATCTATTAGAAAGCCAGCGGCCAGTTTGTTCGATGTAGACCAGAGGAACATCAAATTTTATGGAAACCCGACTTGTGAAGAAATGGAATTTTGGCCTTGGTTTTAAAAGTATTAAAGTTGCATATTTTTTAAATTTTTTGTTTTTTAGGAGAAATATTACCAAAAAGTTTAAAGAACCCGAATAATTAGTTTTGTCATTTTCGGGCAAAGTAGTTGCAAAGGGTAATTTGAATTTGAAAAAAATAAATGATAATAATGCATAATCAAAAGTTATTATTCGAAGTGTAATGCCGGCTTTAATCATAAAGTTTAATATAGGCTTAAGTATAATTTTATTATTTGTAAAAAATATAGGTCATATATAATGTTGTAATTAATTGTTAAGGAAGAACTATGAAATTAAGTAGGTTACCTGTATTGACAACTAAGCAATATGAAGTAATTTGTTTAATTTGATTGTTTATTCAAGAAGCATTTCAACGTTTAATGGGAGAAGAGAAGGCATTAAGACTTGCAATGTAATATAGATGGGAAAAATAAAGTGAAGTTTACATTTGATTCGAATTGGGTTTCAATAAATATTAGGATAATAAAGTCCGCCTGTCCTAACATTACAGAAGAAAGTTATTTGGTATTACTGGCTTTGTCTGACCATCCTAATGGAGGATTCAGGGTTTTTATATTTTTTTAGAATAGCAAATTCTCTATTTGTATGAATGAAATTTAGACACCATTTTGATTCGGTTTTTTTATTTTACTGATTATACAAAACTCAAATCTAGACAGTATTAAAATAGGTAATTTATTTTTTATTAACTACCAATATAATTTCCTACCTATACGTATTAATACAAACTCTAATATTATTGCAGGAGTCGTAAACATTCGTCAACAAAACGGTACGTTATACTTTTTGAATAAATAACTATTTTATTCAACTTATACAAAAAATCCAAATACTGCAAAAAACGGATACACTTTTACCACTTTTGATTAATTATACTTGTTAATCGTCACTGTTTTCTTATAAATATATTATACCTTTTCCCTTTTTTCTCTTGAACATCTTAACAAAGGATCCATTTAAGTAATAGGCATCGTTCGAGGGCTTTTTCCACGTAAAAAATATGTTTGAATACCGTTTGCAGAATTTGAATAAATGAATAAATTTGTTTAGAAATGAGGTCTATCGTTATCCTGTATAAATATATTAGGGCATAGACATTGTTAAAATATTCTATACAGATTTTGATAAGATGCCGAATGAATAAAAGTGATTAAAAATTATTTTACGCGGGACGTTTTTGAAACACGAACGAGTAAAATGCGACAGTGGTCAAGATAGTAAACTTTTCGTTTCATCTTTATTAAAGAGAAGTTTATATCTGATCATAGTGATATACGCAAAAGTACCTACACAGTTGTAATCTTAAGGAGGTACGGAAGCATTGAATACACTAAAGTGTAACCATAGATATATGTTTAACCAAAGTGTGACTCTCGAAAAATTACATAAGAACATTGTGGCAAATTTCGGTGGCCTTAAGCCATCGAATTGAGTTCCTTTCGATAACCGGCTTAGCACAAACGGACTGGTCAGAGTCGGTTTGGTTTTATTTTAGATTTATATGAGGGAAGAAATATATTAAATTGAGCTTCGATATTTTGATTGATTTTTTACTCTAAAGGTTCCCGAGTTCGAAATTTTTTTTTTGTAAATGAATGAAAAAATGGCTCTACTGATTTTCTTTAAATTTACCAAAAATATTTTTTTTACTTTTCAGTTATCAGTAAGGAAAACAAAGGGATCATTCCTCTGATCATTACGTTTTGGAGTCCTTCAAATCCGTTTTGACAATTTTCGTGGTAATGTTTTCGATAAAGAGAAATATGCCACATTTTAAATATAAACTTTGCAAAGAGCTAATTCGATTTTGGGCATAGTTGAAGTATAGGGGTACTTTATAGAGGCTCGATTATATTTCTGTTATTTGGAGAAAATCATCGAATTAAAGTTGTTTGTGATGTATTTCTCTAGCATTTTTGTTATATGCATATCTTTAAAATATTTATAGAAAATGTTCAATTTTAATTCATTTTCTAAACATTTGGTTGAAGGTTATAAAATAATAAATATTTTACGTCATGGTCACATTTGAGTTGGAAATATTTTTTATTTTTAATAAATAAACGTTGTATTACATATAATAAAGAAAATATTTTTAATAACACCCTTTCTATTGAGGTCTTCGCAAATAATCAATTTTGCTTTTTTCTTACGTGAAGTTACATTTGTTTTAAAATTTCGGTTTGCATATTTTAATGCATAATAGATTCGTAATCTACTAAAAAAATAATTAAATGGGTATAAGGAAACTGTTTGGATGGATGAACAAACATACCTGTTTTAAATATACTAATTAATTGTTTAAGCACGTTTGCCTGAAAAGATATTGCTTCAAAATTGTCTGTAAAGATATTTTCCAATGTGGAAACAAAATGAACAAAACTGTTACTTGGCATGTTCAAATGCCCAAAGTTGTCCAAATTTTCGATATCAGAAGCTTTAAACAACAAAACAAAATTGTTTCAACTACGTTTTTTTGTTCATTGGCATACTTTTTACAAGTGTCACAAGAATGAACTTTGAGACACCTCTAGACAAGATACCCGCATACATATCTAACAAAAATTTTTTCCAGTGAATTATATACTTGATAATCAGTATCGACAAAAGGCATTACAGGTGCATTGGCAAGTGGATAAACACTTTGTTTCATTTCTTTTTCTTCTTCTTCAGGTAAATCAACAATTTTTAATAACATACTGTCTGTATCCCCTTCACAATTTTCTGCTCCCGAATTAATTAAATTTAAACAAAATATTTTTTTAAAACTTCTTATAAATTGGATAAAAATCAATTGTGAAAGAAAAACTAGTTCTTCGACTTAATTTTTATTCCTACATAATAACCAATATAATAACTATGATGATACATTTTTCGTCTTTTCAGCGATTACAGGTGGCGTGCATGAACACATTTTTTTAAAAAAAAGTAACAATTTTGAAGACTAGAGATAAGGAGACGAATCGGAATACTCAAAATACGGTCCCAAAAAACGAATGCTAATTGAGCTTCTATAATTAACCACATGGGCGCTGGTACTGCATACGTTGTTCAAGATACATGGCTTCTTATGGGAATTATACATAATTTTGTCAAAATAATAAAAATAAACTTGTTTACAGCTAAACAACACAGAAAATACTGTTGTATGTATTTCTAAATAAGTCTTGCATATTTTAATTGATAAATTATTTAATTTTAACTATATAAAATACAAATTAGGTATGTATGACCAAATTTGAAAAGGTTTCCTAATTGCTGAAATTTAATAAATACAATTTTATGGCAAATTTTATTTTGAATTGAACCAATATATAGTTTTACGAGTAAAATAAAACACAGTTAACAGATTTTTTATTGTTCTAATACAAGTATAAAGGTAGATTTATGAATGTACATGGTAGTACCTCGTCCTTTAATTTCAGCTTTCCCCTTTTTATTTTGCTAACAGTGCCATCAGTAAAAATAGTCTCATAATATTTGATAATATCTTCTAAAAAGTATAGAACAGCATCATCTCTAGAAAGTGCTTTATCGGCACTAGTAACGATATATAAGCTGCCACTGTTCTAACCGTTTAGCGTCCTATAAAAAACATTTACAATGACACAATTCGGGTCCAAAAAAATAACAGTAGGAACTCTTTATCTAACATTAAAAATCTGTAAAAAATAAATTTTCTTTTCTAGTTAAATTTAATGCATAATTATTGTTGTTTCTAAGTCAGCATCTATAGCTGTAAAATTTTATATTATATAAAATAAACTACTTTGTTAGATAAATATTGTGTCTAGTTTACAATAAATAATAAATTTAGACATGAATACATTATTTTACTTACATTAAAAGCTTTAAAAAGACATTTAACTGATTTCTTCTTGTGTTTTCTTTAGTTTTACATTTGATTTTTGTCCTGTTTTACAATCTACAACGACGTAAATCTTGCTTTGATGTTTTTTGTCACTCATGTTACTTGTACTCAGGTACTTTTTTTCACATTATTTTGATTATTTACATCAATTTTTTTAAAAAATCACTTTATTTTACATTGACTTACATAGAAAATTGACTGTGCTGTCATTACACATGACAACTACAGTCAATTTCGCGAACTTTATAAAAAGAATGGCGGAAATTTGAAATTTGGTTATTGCCGATTCGCCTACTTCTCTCTAGTCTTCATAGTAATAACCTATCTAACTTTTTGTCTAACGCAAAATATTAAAACTGTCATAAAACACGAATCTCTTAGAAAAAAATATTGGGTCTGCCTGCTTATTTAAAAATCTAGATTTTTATTGGTTAATTTTTCAGTTTTACAATGAAAACCAGTGTTATAATGAGTATCATTATGAAACTGAAAATTAGCATTTAATTAACAACTTATGGTATAGGAGTAGAAAAAATATAACACAACTGGAACTGGAAAAATTAAAAAATCGCATTACAACATATGACACATGATACTCGACAAATTGGCAACGCTGAGTCATCATCGTAGCGGAACCCTAAACAATGGCGATTTTATGTGCGCCAACTGAGATGCGCAGACTCTTCCCGCCAAGATGAGTTACCCTTCAGTGTGTTTAGTTACGGGAGCGTAAAGTGGGGCTATACATTTCGAAAAGATTTAATATCTCTGCAACCGTTTAACTTAAAAAATCTATAATTGATCAATTATTTAAGCGCTTCATAAGTCCTAATTTGGGAGTGAGTAAAAATTTATTGAAATATTTCAAGGGGTAGTTTTGGGGTAACCGACCATTACAACTATATAGAACTTTTTTGTCCATAGGCCGATTTTTAAAATTTTCATTTCTTTTCATAAAAACTTTTATTTTTAAACTTTTTTACTCATTTTATTTTTAAATATTCTTAATATTTTTCGAGAGAAACGAGAAAAATTAAATCAATGCATTATGATAATGTTAATAAATTTAACAAATAGCAAATTACTTTTAATAAAATCGTTTTAAATGAGAATAAAACTGATATCATTATAATTTCTACATAAAAAGTTGGTTCCACTTTGTAACCTACCAATTTTCCTAGGCAACTTCCAGGGAGGAACTGCTTAAAATTAAACTTTAAAAATATTTTTTTTAATTTCATCACATATTAACCCCCTATTTTTATTCAAATTTTTTTAAAATCAACAAGCTTTGTCCCCTTGTAGAGCTTGATTTTTGCTTAAAGTATATATAATTTTTCGATTTTGACTTATCGTGAGGAGAAAAAACGTGACATCGGACAGACAGCAAGTAAAACTATAATACTTTCACAGACTACTGTGTGAAGAGTATAATAATAATATAAACAAGGATAAACCAATAACACAATAGACTAAAAAATAAGTACAATAAAAGAATGATAAAGTCAAAGTTTTGAAAATTAATTAATAGGTACCTCGGCACCATGTCATTCTAGGCAACTTTTTAGTAGAGCAGACTGAATGTTGTTTGGACACTTTTTGTATTCCATAATTACATATATTAATTATATTTCGACAAGAAATGCAGTAAGCCTCAATTATTGTCACAATATGTATTATTTACTAATAATATAACTATTAAAACTTTTTTTTTAATATACATGAACTGTTAGTTTTCGTAACATATTTCTGTTCTCATAAAAAAAATTTTACGACAGTGTCATATACCTCCAGTATGCTTCTATAAATAGTACTACTAACGTGAGAGTTAAAAAGTATTGTTTAACATTTACCTTGGAAGTTTATTGAACATTGAACATAGTGTTATCTTTTTTTTAAAGTCATCTTTTATAGTGACATCACTATATATGGTATAAAATACCCCTAATAAGGTCTCGATGAACCGATTTTAAAAATATAACTTTTATAAAATTGCAATATGTGGACATAGTTTAGGATACCTCCCAGGTAGATATCTGTAAATATTTAATTTAGTCTTCATGATATAGGTACATACCTAACATAGACACAACTATCAAGTTTCTTGAAATAATTTAGGCCTGTGCAATATTTATATTTCATAATATCATCTTTAAAAAAACTGTAATGTAAGTTCATAAAATCCTTAGTGCTACATCAGTCTGACACTGTTTATCATTACCTCTAGCATTTATAGATGGGGCATTTTCTATAATTTCAAATTCATTAGGGACAAATTATAAAATAAACAATTATTCATATAAAATTGTACATCAAGAAATTATCCTGAGTAAAGTTACATGTAGGTTTACTTGATAGGTTAACAAACAATACCCGTATAATTTAATCAGCAAGTAGTTACTTTCAACTTTTTGTAGGAAACAAAAAAATGTTGCTCAATATATAGTTGGGTATAAAACATATGACTATTCTGTAGACCCTGAAACAACGAACAAAATATAAATTAAACAGTAATTTGGAAATAAACAAACATAACCTTAAAAATAATAGTATTTTATTTTTATCTGTAACAATCGTTGAATTAACACACATACTCCCAATTTATTAGAGTCACCGTTTTATTTAAACTTAATTTTTAATAAATACAATACACAATCAAAATTGTCTCATGTTTATCATTAGAATTTGACAGCCTGATTGAAAATTTGGAAACGTTGAAGATAGAGAATGAAGTAGGTAGAGACGACCTAAATACTATTTTATAATAATTTTAAGTCAATAATTTTATATTTGAAGATTGATGGAATGAAACTGTTTTTATATCATTTAAATCAGGCTATTTAAAAAAATGACATTTATTATCACCACAACTGACTAGCTCGAGTTTGACATATGTCGTTAAAGGATAATGCAAGAGTGCAAACACTTTTAGTACCGTCATTGCATCTCTTTATTCTATATCTATGATTTAAAAGATTGGTTTGTCCCGATCTAATTTTTGACGTCACTGTGTGATTTTAGTGATTTTAAGCAGGTCATTGTTCGTTTCAGTGATCTGTTAACGTGTTGGCATCTCTTTTTAGCTATAAGCTTTCGGGAAAGCTTTTCGCTCCCTCGGGCTCACTCAGAAAAGTGTGGTGAGCCAAAGAGACATAATTAGCCGTAGTACAGTGGCGTACCAAAAAATAGAGATTAACACGTATGTAAACAAAATTATTAAAATTGTATTATTGTATATTATTTATTTTAAATAAATGTGTTTTTATGGGTGTCCACTGCACAAATAAATCAATAGAGAAAATTCTCCTGGACTTAACTAAGGAGTTTTAAAATTATTGTAAAAAGACAATATATAATCGGTATAAATCAATGTAATTTTATTGGTTAAAATAACGATGCACTTTTATGTTTGTCGTTTAAAATATTTGATAATTTTAATGTAAGAATATTGTAGAAACTTATCTAAATAGCAATTCTGTTTCAGAGAACAATATAGTGCTTTCTGCAATTTTATTATAAGTTTGCACTGGTCTCACTTGGTCTGACTCATTTATTACTGATTTTCGTATATTTAGGTCTGTGCATTTAAATTTTCATGGTATTTAAAAAAAAGTAAATATATGGTCGTAAAATAAAAGAAGCATTAAAGGTCGAATATAATCTAACTAGTAACCAATAAACAGAAAATGTAATAGCCTATGAATATACAATATAGGAGTTAAAATCATAAATGATGAAAAATAAGAGATGGAAAAAACTAACCAAATGAAAAAAGCCACTCTACTCACTTGAAATGTCCATATAAGAAGTAGGAAAATAAAAAACAAAATTAAAATACGGGTATACCCTGTGGACTATTATAATTTTAAGTTCTGTCCTTAGAATATCTCACAGTTCACATTTTATTTAAATAATACAAATTTCTCTAAATACAGGGTGTTTCATAATATATACGCAGGACTTCAGGATGTGATAGCTCGTCCAAAAATATGAAAAAACGTTTCTATTAACTTACCCTCTAAAATGCACCATTTTCGAGATTGTGTTGAAATTGAAAAAAAAAATTCTACGCCACTGGAAAAAGTACGGTTTTGAGACGCCCATTTGAACCGACAATGTTTTCTACACAAAAAAGGTACTCTTGGTCATACGCTCTAAAGTCGACCGTTTTCGACAAAAATCAAATTTTGTTTTATTTCCAAAAATTGACCATGTATTTCAACATTAAAATTTGATTTTTCTCGAAAACAGTCGACTTTAGAGCGTATCACCAAGAGTACCTTTTTGTGTAGAAAACATTGGCGGTTCAAATGGGCGTCTCAAAACCGTACTTTTTCCAGTGGCGTAGAATTTTTTTTTCAATTTCAACATCCTGTATCTCGAAAATGGTGCATTTTAGAGGGTAAGTTAATAGAAAAGTTTTTTCATTATTTTGCACAAGCTATCACGTCCTGAAATCCTACGCATATATTATGAAACACCCTGCATATTAATAAGGTTTACTGCTTGTTTTTTGATTTTTTCGCCTGTTCTTGTTTTTTGCTTGTTTTGTTTCTTTTTTTTTGTTTCTGTTTTTTTTTTGTTTTTGTTTTTTTTTGCTTTTGAACCAACCATTAATATTTCAATATATTTAGTATTGTAAGTTTACTGTCTTGAAATCAATATTTAGTAATTTGAGAGTTAATTTTTTTACTATTTGTACAGATAGATCCGAAAATTATTTGGGTACTGGTCTGTATTTCTTGTTTAATAGATTAAACAGAAATGTTCATATTACGCTGCGTTTGTTCTATATTTACAGCAGAAGTTGTAACTATTATTCTAAAAGACTTATGTTGGTGCAAAGTTAATTCATTTCAAAACTAAGTTATAGTGCCTAACTTATTTAAGAATGTGTTATTTTCTCGTGTACCTATTGTGTTTCAATTACTTTGTGCAGATTTAAAATGGAAACTAGGAATCAAAACAGAATTATTTCTGAGTTTGTAAGTTCACTAACAAAACGTAGTTTTGTAGTTTTTTTAGCCAACCTTTGTTCCTACGTTATAAACTTACCGAGATTACAATTTCACTTTATATGTCAAAAATAGAAAAAGTAATTTTTGAAGCCATTATTTTTACTAGATAAAATAAAAATATATACTTATTAAACATAAATGGTTTATTTGTCATCATACATTTAAATATTAACAAATGTACTTAAAATTTTTCTAAATTAATATTGTTACGCAGGTTTTTGGTAACTCAATTTATTTTAACTCAATCAACAATAATTCACAACTGATAACATTAATGTATAACGTCTATCATAAAACTGCTGCTCTGACGTCAGGATCACTGACTTATATAGCTTACTTTTAACCTTCTCGAACTGTCCAGGGGTGGGATTCCGTTCTGTGTCGAGTAACTCGATCTCGATACGATTCATAATTCGATCGAATTATGAAAAGCAATTCTATCTGTTTTGACTTCGGACATCTTCGACTCGGATTTGATATCAAATTCCACAATTGCAATTCCGTTCAACGAAATTCGACAATAAACTCGATAAAATAACTCGATAGCTCTAGAGTAGTCGATTCGATATCAAATCATTAAAGTTTAATTTTTTTTGACACCTTTCCTGCAGCAATGTGCCTTTTCTGAATAACCTCTCCTTGCTTTAAGGGCCTTATTGTCTCTATTAAGTATATACGGGGTCATTACTATTTTATAGGGATAGTATCTATAACTTGTCTAGGGTGGGTTAACTCATGACATTTAGGCCTCACTAGGCCCATTGTCCATCCTCCCAATTAAATAGGGACCTACTAGCTCGTGAGTCAGGGATAGTATTGCTATTTCTTAAACAATAACAGATAGAAAAATGGTTGAATTTGATAAAAGTTGCGCAGTTTTGTGCTTATTCAAATGGTGCCAGAAAACATTTGATATCTACAAAGAAATTCAATATATCTAACAAAAAACGAATTAATTAATTTTAAGAAATGACAATGCGGTAGTTCAGTATGATGTCATTTTGGATCCACTGACATTTAATTCTAAACAAACTTTTAACAAAAACATCAATAAATTTGACATATACGTTTTTACTGTTTTTATTTCATTTCAAAATATTGTTTACAGGTCATAAAAAATAGTTAAAATAGTTTAAAGGTATGTAATTGGTAACTAAACGATTGTATATTTGATACATGTTATCTACTTACTTTAGGAATATATTTACGAGTATAAAAGTGAAAAAAACTATATAATTTAGGTAAACAAAACGAACAAAATGTACTCAAAAAAATCTACTGTCACTTTAATTGTCAGTGGAATCATAATTACATCATCACTGAACTAGCGCATTTTCCTTTTTTGTCCGATATTTTAAATTTCCCTATAGATATCAAAGGTTTCTTGGCACCATTTTAATAAGCACAAAACTGCGTAACTTTTCTCTTTTTTAACCAACCTTTTATCTGTTACCGTTTAAGAAATATCAATACTTTCCCTATGAAATAGTATAGGGACTCTGCATACTACTTAAAACATCAATAAAATAATTTATTAATTACATAAAACGCTATAAAATATAAATTAATAAAAGTAGGTAATTTTTATTCAGCCGAAAAAGCTATCCACAGCGATTTTCAGAGAGTTCGAAAGGATCGCTTCTTTCCCTTAGGTCATTCTTTCTTTAGCACAAAGCACAATAATATTAAATAATAATATTTTTACAATTTACCCCATTAGTTATAGAATCGCTGTTTTTAATTCGATCAAATTATGGTCGAGTTACTCGACACAGAACAGAATGTCACGACTTTTAACGTCAAACAACAGAAATTAAATTTTAATTATTTATTAGTTTTTATGCTTATGGGTGGGTTTTTTCAGGAGTATCCTCATCTATAATTCAAATGACATCTGTAAGTTGCCTCGGAAAGCCATGGAAAATAATAATAGTCATCCCTCACCGGGCACAAACAACTGTGCATTTAGAGTTGCAAGGATCACATATTTTTATTTATTATTATTAGGCTAAAGAAAGGATGAGTTACAAAAAAGAAACGATCCTTTTGAACTTCCAGAAAATCGTCGTGGAGAACTTTTTCAGTTAAATAAAGAAAACCTATCGATGTTTATAATATGTAGCATTTTGTATAATATGCATCAAGAATATTTGTATTTATTGACAAACTTCTCACGTATTACAAATTTTCTAATCCAATGCTGGGAGGAGTATATGGTCCGAAAGGAATTGTTTAAGGATTTTAATGAATCAGGGTCGTACATTCTGAAAATGGGTACTTTGCAGTTTTAAACAATTTTATTGGTCTGCATTTGAATTTTGTGTTGAACTTTTGTTGCTTTTTCATCAAATAAATATATAGAGAGTTGCAGAATAAATTACCGTAAACTGGGGGACTTGTAAATATTAACCAATTATTAAGAAAAGCAAAGTATAATTTTCCTGTAAAAGTCTTCGTTTTCATTCTACAGGGTGATAAAGTATATATATTTGTTTGAGTTCTTCATTAGACAATTAACATTAAATACATATTTATTTATCTGGCATTTAAAAGTAGATTCATATTTATTTGATTTTTGCTCATAGGACGACATGATGAAATAAATATTTATTTGATTTTTGTTTTTTGAGAATATATGATGTAATAAATATTTATTTGATTTTTGCTTGCAAGAAAGTACGATGAAATAAATATTTATTTGATTTTTGTTTGCAAAAAAGTATGATGAAATAAATATTTATTTGATTTTTGCTTGCAAGAAAGTACGATGAAATAAATATTTATTTGATTTTTGCTTGCAAAAGAGTATGATGAAATAAATATTTATTTGATTTTTGTTCTTAAAATTTTTTTATGAAATAAATATTTATTTGATTTTGCCAACATGTGCTAATTATTAAATACATATTTATTTATAGGACATTTAAAGCAAATAAATATTTCGTTGAGTTTTGTTCTGTGGTAGTAGAGTGAAATAATTATTTGTTTGAATTTTCCAATAGATAAATAAATTTCAATAAATATTTATTTGTTTCTGATTTGAAGCAAATAAATATGTCTTTGAATTTTACACTTGAATGGATTAGAGGAAATAAATAAATGTTTGATGTTTCCACAAAGTGAATAAGATTAAATAAATGTTTATTTATATGACATTCATAGCAAATAATTATTTGTTTAATTTTTTCAGTTAGTGATTAGGACAAATATGTATTTGTTTGATTTTGACTAGTAGTTTATTATAATGGAATATCGATTTATTTATCTCAAATTATTTAAGGGTACACATGGCAAAAAAATCCTTAAAATTTATCAAATAAATATTAGTTTGGACCATAGGAAACAAATATTTATTTGAGTAAAAAGATATTTTTTTTAAGACAAATAAATAATTTTATCAGTGTACATAATCAATTTATTGATATTCTAAGGATATAAAAGACCTCTGTTGCACGATAGATTATCCAGAAAAGGCTTTGCCAGAGACATAGGTATGCCCTGGAAACTAAATTCCTTTCTTCCCTAAAATTTAAAACCACAGGCTTATTATTTAACCTCATTGACAGGTCATACCTAATGTCAGAATAATCCAACTTTAACGATTTGATATCGAATTGACTACTCGTTAAACGGAATTGCTTTTATGGATTTCGATATCAAATTCGAGTCGAATCGTGAAACGGAATCCCACCCCAGATTTTCCTTGTCGTGGAATGACATTTTTCGAATATTTCCCCTTCTTTTTTTTTTTTCTTAGCGATTTACAAGGTCTGGGATCAGCGTTCTTGGTAAACGTGCCAAATACGAACACAAAAATTGCACGGAAATTTACAATAACAGATAATTTTTATGAGTATTTCAAAAAATACACCACATTCCGTTCTTCATTGGTAACATCAAATTTATTTTTCTATTATTTTCAAAATGGCAAATCTACTTCACAAAGAAAAGGTATAAACAAATTTACACAAATGGGGAAAGAAATAGCAGTACTTTTTTAACAATCAAGCCCGGAAAACTATTAATGTTTTAGTAACCAAACCAACCAAAATATTAATGTTGATATTGTAACGAGTTAGTCGACTAGTGCTGCCATGGTACTAGAAGGTAGATGTTGCTATAAAGTTGATATTGTTCATTTCATAGCATTTCAGTTACACGTCATACGGCATCTATCTCGCTTTATCGCATTAAGTTGAAAGAAATGCAAAAAACGGTACGTCCACTATAAATTTTCGTGACGCAACAAAATCATGAGAGATCTACATGTAGATATTAAATAACTACCATTGACACAATACAGGCATTTCATTGGCTGCCGTTTGCTATACGTCATGGCCTCATAGTCAAATTGAAATCTTGAACACGCTCTTTAGCTATTTTTGATAAACGTCAAAGTGTACGTCTGACAGTTTTTATTAGACCAGTACTTCCATTAGTTCCATTTGTAATTATTGTGGTTAATCACATTTTTTAGAAGTTGTAATATTATTTTTTATTTATTTATTTTGATAGTTATAAATATGCCGAGGTATAGCGGAAAAGAGCAAGCGTTGTATTAAAACTGCTTGCTTATTTCCAATTAGAAAAACAAGCCGATAAAACTCTATTGTCCGTAAATGCTGTACACGAAGTAAGTTTCACATCTTAAAATTTAGTAAAAATTAATTTATGATCAATTCATTTTAGCGTGTTTCGGCCACCTTAGGAATATCGATATCGACTTTAGGACGATTGGCAAATGAAGGTATTCAAGCAGATCGCGAATACTCAGCTAAAATGTACGATTCTGTGAGCGTTAGCCGTGGTCCCAAAATTTGGGACAAATATGAACATGGTATCAGGACTTGTATATACAGAATGTTTAGTCAAGGTTGGTATTTACTAAAAACATATTTTTCAAGTTAGATTGTATATGGTTCTAAATATCTTCATCAATATTATTATGTTTTTATTTCACACACAAATTTGTTTACTGGTTCATTATGAGTTTATTTTCAAGGGTTAGTTTTAATAATTTTCTTTGTAACATTTTTTTCTTATTGTAGGTGAGCATGTGACTCTTTATACGTTGAACAAAACATTCTTCACTCAGTAGGGCTTTAAAAGAATTAAAATTCAAGTGGATAAGCTGTAACATTTCTAACAGAAAATATCTCATGGAACAGTCACATGTTATACGAAAAAGATTATGTTCTTTACGAGAGGAGGATTTCACAAAAGCTGGCAGGATGGTAACGATAAGGCAATTAGAAAGAAGAGTGGTGAAGGTGTACGATACATTGTTCTTCATGGGGGTTCTGAAAATGGGTTTATTAATGACTGTAGGTTGATATTTAAAAGTGGTAGTAAATCTGGCGATTATCACGATTCAATTAATGCTGATAATTTTGGAAGATGGTTTGAATATCAGCTTCTACCAAGCTTAGAAGAACCGTCATTAATAATAATGGACAATGCGTCGTACCATTCAACATTGCTCGAAAGAATACCAAATGCAAGTTGGAACAAAGTTTCTCTTATTAATTGATTAAAAGAAAGGAATATACAGTTTCCAATGCCTAGTATGAAGTTCAAATTGTTAGAAATTGCCAAAAAACATGTACCAAATAACGTATACAGGTATGTTGTGATATAATATAATTTAATATTATATTAAAAATGCATATTGTACAGATTAGATAGATTAGCACTTTTGTATGGCCATCGTGTGTTGAGACTGCCTCCATCTCATTGCCAGTTCAATCCAATTGAACTTGTTCTGTCGGAGTGTAAACGGTATAACGATGCAAAAATAACTTCGGCAGAACGTATTACTGCAGATACTGTAATTAGTGTTTGGAACGAATCTCTTCAACAGGTTTAATGCAAAGTTTTTTCTTATGCTATGGTTTATAATTGTTATGTAATTGTAGATTACACCAGAATAAATATATTTAAAAAAAAAACTAAAAAACACGCTTTTAGAGCATATCAAACTAAAAACTTAAAAATAATTTTTCAAATAAGCTTAAAACAATAATAAATGGAAAATACTAGTATTATTGTGAAAAAAGCGTCGGGCGCTCGATGTACGAGAAATATGGACAAAGCGCCCTACGCTTTTCCACAATAATACTAGTATTTTCCATTTATTATTGTTTTAAGCTTATTTGAAAAATTATTTTTAACTTTTTAGTTTGGTATGCTCTAAAAGCGTGTTTTTTAATTTTTTAAAACTATATTTATTTTTCACTTTTTGGTTTGATGTATTGTAATAGCGTGTTTTTTAGTTTTTTTGAACTATATTTATGTTTTACTTTTTAGTTCGATTAATTATTAAAAAAAAATTTGTAAGTTGAAATTGCTGAAAAAAAAAACAATTATTTTTTTTTTCAGCCGTGGGATTAAAACTCACGATCGGTGAGTCTGGCGATCGAAAACCCTCGCCTTAGACCGCTCGGCCAACGAACGAACTTGAGGTAGTGGGATATACTGACAGTAATAAGCCACTTGCTTTTAGTCCAAAGGAGAGTTACAAACATACATACAAACATACATACATACAGGTGAAGCTAATAAAAGCGAGTTAAAAAGTACCTATGTAGACCATACAAGAAAAATTATTGATGAATATTGGGAGACTGCAAAAATCATGGATGCAAGTAATATCTCTCCTGTAATCACTAATTTAAACGAATCGGATAACGAATCAAATTGGGACTTGTGGGAAGCCAACTCCGCATAATGAACGTTTATTGTATTGTATTCAAAAATGGCTGTTGTTCTACAAGTTTAACGTTACCAGTTTTGTTAAATTTCAATGATTTCCAAGGTAATTAGTTTATCGAATTTTTTAAACAGATCTAATTTCTTATTGTAGGTTTCATCCGGCAAGTGATCCTTGTTGTCTTATAATAACTAATTTTAGGAATTTGTTTACTAATGTTACATTATATATGATATTAAATATCAATTAAAAATTAAAAATACGTTTTGTTTTGTAGTTTCGATATCACAATTCTTATTAATTTCAAAGCCTTTTCCTATTTGGCTGAATACGATCCTGACAACTGTCAAAATTTTGTAAAGTCGCCATCAAATTTTATGTAGTAATCAAAGACATTCCGAAAACTGAAAGGCTATGCCACAGGATAAAAAACAATACAGAAAAGAAACATAGGGCTAAAACAGGAACCTAACAACGAAGCCACACCTTCTTCATGGTGGAGCATTGTCAAAAGTAAACCGTAGAGATCGTAGATTTGTTACTTGTTTGAAGTGCAACAGTGCACACTTTTATATGATTTGTACGATTGCATCAGTGAGATCGTACGTAAAAATACGATATTCCCTTTTTTAGTAGGTTTATTGAAATATCTGTAACAACTTCAGAACATAAAACAATAAAAATCAAACACTGCTTTTTCGAGTGAGACTCATTGATTACTTTAAAATGTGTTAATTTAAAGTTTCATGTATTTTCTTTAGTTTTTTTTTTTTCGTTGTTAACATTTTTATAAATAGATAAATAAATTATCATGCCATAGTTTTTTTTTTTATTTTTTCATTCCATTTAAGTTATATTTTTCTATGCATGTATCTATTGTACAATTTTTTGTCGAAATACCATTTTTCTAATTTACTTGTACGATCTCTCAAAAAAAATATTTGGCAACACTGGTCTTTCTACAAACGACGTAGACCTGTAGTTAATATCTGAAACGCTAGATGACGCAATCGTTGCCGCGGTCGTTGCGTTTCCAATCTTTATGTCCCTAATCTCTGCCTTCTACTTCAAAGTTCCGACCATTACTTTCTTTTCTGTATTGTTCTTTCTTCTGTGGCTATGCAATGAACTATATAAGGGGCGTTTGATTTGAAACTCGATCGAGCGAGCGTCGAGGAGACCGAGAAGTGATGACGTCACAATAGAGCATTGAATCAAATCAAATAAAACAGAGTAAAAAACATAACCTCGCTTTTTTGTTATTCTTGTTTCTGGTTTGTGCGTCAAAATAGTTAGCAAAAAGTAAAGAAAATTAAAAAACTTTTAATAATAAGGGGTAATGGCCCTGAAATACAGCATATACCACAGATGACCGTTTCGCTTTCATACTCCATGACTGTGATTACTGATGATTAGATTTGGACATAGAAAATTTATTTTCCAAACACACATTTTTTTAGGACGAATAATTTTAGATATAAGACAAAAGCGGCTAAGTAATTTGTTGACTTCTTGTTTGTTCTTTAATTTTGAGATTCAAATTTATTTGTAGGTAAATTAAAAAGAGATAGGTAGAGACAAAGACAAATTTCTCCCTCTTCTCGGTCCTTCTGCTCTGAGTACATCGAGCTCGCTCTATGTTCTCGCTCCAAAGCAAAACAAACACTTTAGGGATCTCTCGGAGTGCCAATTCAAACACGTTTGCAGCGCTCGGAGACCTCCGATGATCAAATCAAATGCACCAATAGATGTGAGAGATAAAATATTTGTCAGTCAGATTAAAAACAGTTGTCAATCGTATTTATTTTAAATTTTTATTTCCTGTACACAAACGTTTTAAAATACCCCACGAGTTTTACAAATTGGTGTTGTAGTTGCAGGATGGTCGGTAAAAATTCCTAGGTTATTTCAGTAAGACGCTGTCAAAATAGAAAAACTGTTGTGTCACCAGGCTAGAACTCCTTGCCGTTGTAAAGTCTATTGAGCATTTTTATAAATACTTCTATGGCAGAAAATTCCTAATTGGGACCGACCACGCCAGTTTGAAGTGGTTACTTAATTTAAAAAATCCAGAAGGTCAAGTAGCAAGAAGGTTATAAAAGCTACAGTAATACGATTTCGAAATCAAAGATCAATCGGGAGTAAGCCACCGCAACGCTGATACACTCTCCAGACGACAATACCAAATCAATTACTCCGTTGTAGCCGCCTGGAGCAGAAAGATCAGAATCTGTGCCCCATTAAAATTGCCAGTGATGAATAGACACCTGAGAAGATTTTTGTTTGGATGAAAATCAGAGATTTTAAAGTCACAGTGGGCACAGTGGGCACAGTGGAATTCCTTGATAGTGAAGGATGGCCTTCTTAAAAGATTCATTGAAAATTCTAATGGAATAGAATCCAAAAAGCAGCTGGTAGTCCTGAAAATTTGCGTACCAGAAATATTAAAACCCCTTCATGATGGATCCTCAGAGGGATATCTAGGCGTACAGAAAACATTGCAAAAGGGCTGAGATGCAACAGTATACTGTAAGAAGCCCATTTGAAAGAATTTCCGTAAATATACTGGGCCCCTTACCGCAGAGTGACGCAGAAAATAAATACATATTCGTCGTGATGGAATATTTTTCTAAGTGGATAGGAGCTTATACAGTTCCCAGTCAGGAAGCTGCCACATTACCCGATATGCTAGTAACGGAATTCATAAGTCGATTTGGAGTGCCACTTAAATTACATTCGGATCAAGGAAGGAATTTTAAAAGTAAACTGTTTGTAAGAGACTGGAAATTAGAAAAACCAGAACCACAGCACTTCACTCATAATCTGATGGAATAGTAGAACGAATAAATCGAAACTCTTGCTAGATATTTGTCTCCGAACATCAAAGGGACTGAGACCAATACATTTCATTCTTTTTGATGGCGTTTTGATCAGTAGTAACTGAGTCTTCTGGTCAGACACCTGCAAATGTCTTGTTTGGTAAAAAATTTGAGATTGCCATGTGACTTGGTATTTGGTTGTAAGCCCGGTGATGACACGGCTGAAGAAGACTATCAGCCGTATGCATAGTCGATCGCCAGCGACTCGCCAGAGATTCATTTCGGCGTTTCGCCAGCGATTCGCTGGCGATCCGCCGACGAAAGCCCAAAAAGGTGGCGTCTCGCCGGAGATTGTCACCGGAATGTCATTTCACGCAAGTTTTTATTTTCTTTTATAGGGATTATCACCGGTATCTCTCGCATTTTATTCATGATTCATTTCTTAAAACTTAAAAAATAATGAACGATTATCAAATTTTTCCCTATAAAAGAACATGAAAACTTGCGTGAAATGACATTCCGGTGACAATCTCCGGCGAGTTGCCAGCTTTTTGGGCTTTCGCCGGCGGATCGCCAGCGAATCGCTGGCGATACGCCGAAATGAATCTCTGGCGAGTCGCTGGCGATCGACTATGCATACGGCTGTAGGTCTGTGATCTTCGAAAGAAGATGAAAGATACTAATAAATAAATTTGCAGCTAGCTGGTGACCGCATGAAGAAGCATTATGACAAACAGAAGAGACCAGCTACCAGGAGGAAGATTTCGCCACGAAAAAAAAACGAGGTCTATGTCCAAAATTACAAAGGAACTGGGAAGGTGCGTACACTGTAAAAAAGAAAATTAATCTCGTTTTTTACCGAATTGTGAAAGCCCCCAATGGGAAAACCATGGTGGGCCATCATAATCGACTTGCACCGTTTAAAGGGGACCATAACGAAGATTTTGGGTACAGCCATAACACGTCGGACAGCATCAGCATTCCAGAAGGAATGCATCTAAGGAAGGGTGCAGTGTAACGAGTTAGCCGGTTAGTACTGCCAAGGTACTGGAAGGAAGATGTTGAGTTGCCAATAGTGGAAGTTGATATAGTTGTGAGAGATAAAAGAATTGTCAGTCAGATTAAAAATAGTTGTCAATCGTATTCGTTTTAAATTTGTAATTCCTGTAAATAAACGTTTCAAAATACTCCACCTGTTTTACAATATGAATATCATTTTAAGTATATCATTGCACCACTACATAAACCCAAATATCAATAAATAAAACTATTTTTATTTAGTTTAAGTAGGTATATTTAGTAATTAATTTATTTAGTATAATTAGTAGGTATTGTAATTCTGGTTCGATTTATTTAATAGTCGTGGACAAAGTATTAGTATTATACTCAAATACGTAGGTTTTTATACCTACTTATATAAAAATTATCAATCCGTTAAATGTTAGTTTGAACAAAAATATGTGCTCTTAAACAAGTTTATTTTTGAACTAAGTATAATTTGAATACATCTAGTTGAAGTTATGTTAGGTATTACTTACAATACTTTTCTATAGTATTAAAGTTCAATAATTAGAAAGTAAAATATTTAGTATTAGTTTGTGCAACAAGAGTGGATATGGACAATTCACTTGACTTGTACAGTATAATTTTTCTACGACCCACTAGCAAAAATCTTCAAATGTAAAAAAGTGTTTTAGGTTATTAAGACAAAATAACTATGTTACTAAGTTATAAAATAAAATAAACATGAAAAAACAAAGAATTAATTTTATTAGTCCCCGGCCAGAATTTGAACGCGGGTATCCTGTGTGTAAGACAGATACCTTCTCCTCACATCCACCACCAGATTTAAGATTTAATAGGTAGGTATTAAAATTTTAATTTTATTTTAAAATGTGAACGAAACAAAAATTGAAATGCTATATTTATTGATTCTGCCCAAAATAAAATTTCTGTCTCTTACAGAAATGAAATCGGAAAGCAATGTGGTGTAAATAAAAAATATATTCATTAATTTACCTACAATAATAGTAATTTAATTTATTTTGATACGACTTTTAGATTAAAATTCCAGTGAGTTATCGTCTGATGATGACGGGTGAAGTTTTCTGGGTTATCTTCTCCTGTCACCCGTACCAGCTTTTGAAAACTTCAAGGGTTCATTCGTAAGTGGGTGAATTTGTAATAAAAATCGAATGTAAATATTATTTATTGTATGCCATTTAGTTAGTCTTTTTAAAGGTAACCATCACGTTACCTATAAAAAGGTAGTAAAAAATAATTACTATTATTAAGAGCTTTTTGCTTGTTTAATAAATGTCTCATCTTTCTATCTTTTTAACAGCAAACGTCATCACTTAGGGATCATTCCTAAACAAATATGTCATCAAAAATGCCGCACGTTGTTTTATTTCCAAAGGTAATATTATCATAGTCCTCTTTTTATTTTGCTTCGTATTTTTACTTATTCCGTTTTTTTATTATTTTGGGCAACCTATTCAATTAGAACGAGTTTTATTTACTTGGCTTTGTTTGTTCTAAAACCCAAACATATCTAGAAAAATGTCAATTCTCTTTTAAAATATTTATCACAGAAAAAATTGGAAACCGCAAAATATATGATTTTAACGGGGTATTTATTGCTATTTTTTTTTGTTGTTTAATAATCGGTACGAGGACTTGTTTATAAATTATGTTTATTATAAAGTATTTTGCAAATTGTCCGGATATGTACAATGCAAATGTTATCGTTGGCCGTTTAGTTAGTCTTTTTAATGATTTGTGAGTAATAGGATTACGTGGAAAGGTTAGAAAGGTGTAAAAAAATATTTTTGTCCATTAGCCTTAAATAATAATTATTTAAGGACGCCACAGCACTTCCGGTTTTTCATACCATGATTTAAATTTTAATTGGTTAATCCTTTCCCTCTTTAACCTCCACATGTTGTCCATTATGTCGCAAAAATCAGCCAGCTAAATAATATACGCATCATAATTTTATTTTATGTTTTCAATTAAGTTGGTCTGGTGGATAAGATTTGTCAACACCGCGTATTTGTTAGGTAATCTACCAATTCAATAGCAAGGTTTTCTCATTTATAGGGAATTGAATATTTAGCTGTCTAATTAGGGTCGTCGCAGGTATCTACTTAGGATAAATACTTATCGTAAGAATTTGTCTGAATAATATATTATAAAAATGTTATATTTACCCCAATTTCCAAATAATGGTTGAAATAATACATTTTTGTTTTCGGTTATTTTTTAAATACGTTTAAATATGGAAAACTTTTTTATTATTGGTTTTGTGAACAACTTTACTCGTAACTAAAAGTTTTGCATGGTCCAAAACTTAAAATGCAACCACCAGATATCAATTTTTTAAGCCGTGTACGAAGTTTGCCAAAATATAAATTTTACTCAAGAGTAAAGTAACTTTATTTTTTACAATACAAAAGATTGTTATAAATTTCTTATAATTATTTCTTATCTATAAAACCTCACCCGTCCACTGTCAGGAGACACCTTCTTGAAAGGTTTGGCGACGATATTGTTGTCACATCAAGAACACCTTATGTTATTTGTTTCAAAGCCAGTGGACAAGAAATAATTACTGACAACTGGTTTCAAGAGGTAGACAAATTACTATAAAAAGAGGAAAGGCGCCGCATAGTCGAAGCAGCCCTACCATAGTTATTAAAAATATCAGATCTCAAGTAAATGACGTGACTGAATATCCCCTTACCTATAAATTTCTAGATGGGATCGAAGATGTTATTCCTGAGATTCTTTGAGTGTTTATAGAGACTATGGTACTAAACAAGAAGCGAGGGAATCTTGAGCCATGGAAGAAAAAATCGTTAGCGATTGCACATACCTTGATTAGTAACGAACATATAACGAAGCAACTCGATTTGAAGCGTGGTCAATAATACGCCTTCCTCTGGCTATGAATCAACAAGTCCTTTGTCAAATGGTTTACGACAATGCTGATTTCAACATCCAAACTCATGATGGAAGAAATACTTTTCATACAATGGGGAGCATCCGATGCCTCACCTCATGGTCAAAAGATTAAACGGATGAAGACTGTACCACTATCAGAAGTTGTGGGGAGCTTGGGAGCCGTGACACTCCAACACTTTGAGGAAAATGATACTCACTTAAAGAAAAATTTAATGCTTTACAACTTTTGTTCTATAAGTTTTTCACAAAAGTTGCTAAAAATTGGCTTTTTTCGACTGACGATAGCAACCTTATAAATTGAAAGTTTAAAAGCTAGGGAGGTTTTTCGAAGTAAAACTTTATTTTATTTAACTTTGAATAGAATAATATTTTCCGTACGATGCATCGTTTCCATGATATGAGCGAAAAACCAGAAAAACTCCAAAAATTTCGTAGATTTTTGCGTTTTTTGACCTGAAGCGGCACTGCTACGAGGCAGCAAACTTCAGGTTCGTCTTCCGCACCCCAAAAAACATATAATTCCGTTGAGAAACTTTCTACCGCTTTCATGTTACCGAAAAACTACCATTTGACCAGGCTAAATATGTATTGTTTACTAATAATCTGACTATTAAATCTGTTTTTTTATATACATGAATTGTTATTTTTTGTAACATATTTCTATGATCTAATAACAAATTTTCTATAACATAGTGTCATATACCTCCAACATGCCTCTATAAATAGTACGACTAACGTGAGAGTTAAAAAATATTGTTTAACGTTTAACTTGTAAGATTATTGAACATTAAACATATACATGGTACAGAATACCCCTGAAAAGATCTCGATAAGCCGTTTTAAAAATATAACCTTTATTAAACTGTCGACATAGTTCAATTTACCTCTAAGATAGATATCTGTAAATATTTAATTTAGTCTTTATGATATAGGTGTACATACCTAACATAGACACAACTATAAAGTTTCTTGAATTAATTTATACCAGTGCAATATTTATATTTTATATCATCTTTAAAAAAACTGTAATGTATTTTTAGTCCTATTTTTATGAAATTTTTAGGAAATTCCCATAATAACAAAACTTGGGGAGAAGAAACCTTGATTTTTTTTGTAAACCTTTAAAACATTTATTTTGAAAATTTCACACCTCTACTTTTCAACCAATAAGATGCCTTAATTTTAACAAGTTACCAGCAACTAAAGAAATTTTCGGAATTTTTTTCGAGCGCCACGATATTTAAGTGAAAATTTTTTTTTTAGTTGAAATGGTAAACATATGATCTATAACCATTAAATAATGTATATACCTGTGAATAACGTAAAATTTTTATAAGAATTAACAATATTATTTGTTATTCCCTATAAAGTTTCATTAAACACAAAACACTAATTTGTTTAATTATTATGCATTAACAATTTATATTTCAAAAAACGTAGGATATACATAGTAAGATTTCAATGTTGCTTGAATTCTAACCCATCCTCTCTTCTTAATGGTAAATAGGAAGGTGACGAATTAATTAGATGTCTGTGTTTTAAGACATATATGTAATATTTTTAAAACAATTTTGTTCAAATCTCTTTTAGGCAAAACGCCATATTTACTTGACATCTTCAGCAGTCTTTCTTGGATTTTCGTAAATAAACCATTCGACTATAAAGCTTCCTGGTCGCAATCTTCCATTAAATTCGATAAATATATTAATTTTAGATGACATATTTGCACTTGACTCAACTCTTTGTAGTATTTACATAAATTGTACTTTTCAAAGCATTTCATTCTTCTCAAATTGTTTAACGCAAATGCTTAAATGAAATGTTTTACATAAGAATATCTTTATTTGCTGGTTTACTATATAGTAACTCAATGTAGTTTACCAATATAAACCTCATCTGTCAAAAGCATGGCCGCCTATTTATCATGGCTACTTACTGCAACAAACCATGTTAATAGACCGTCAGATAGTGACTGATTTAGGTGCCCCATTTTCGCATACAAGCCTCAAAGAGGGTTGAAAAGTACATCGATTTTGAGTAGAATGAAAGGAAATTTACGAATGGCCCATGGGGATAACATATGGAAAATTCGATTTTCCTTAACAGAAATAAAGGGTGTTTTTTTGCTCATTTTTCCACACAAGCAGTTTTCACTGTATGATTAATTAATAGAACTAGGCTTCGAAAAACTAAAGGCTTTAATGTTGCAAGTGGTTAAAGGGTTGAAATAAGGGCGTAATCTTGTAAAGAAAAAATCGATATTTTAACTGAATTTTCCACACAAGCCCGTCGAAAGTATGAATACATACATCGTCACTACCCCGAAAAATATATTGGCTTGAATAGCGCGAAAGGATAAGTGCATTTTGGAGTCGGAAAAATTATCGCAATTTTTTTTTGATTATTGAGTTATTTTTTCACGCAATCCTTTTTAACCATAGAATGTTATTAATGTGTTAGACGTAATAAAAAAATTGGCATGAGTATCGGATGTGGACGAAACGAAGGCTTGCGTCGGAAAGTTGCAGGAAAATTGTATGGAAAATGCCACCATTTTCCCACGCTAGCCGTTTAACATATGCTTAGAAAAAGTGATTCTAAGACTATATAACAAAAGGCTTTAGTGTCGGACATGGTCATCATATTAATTATATATAATGTATTTAACAAAAAAGTGTCAAAATTTTTTTATAAATTTCCACCATTTTTCCACACAAGCCTTTTGGCATATGCTTAGAAAAAGTGATTCTAAGACTATATATAAAATGGCTCGAGTGTTGGATATGGTCTTCATATTATTTATACATAATTTATTTAACAAAATACTGACAAGATAATCTATAAATATCCACCATTTTATCACACAAGCCGTTTGGCATATGCTTGGAAAAAGTGATTCCAAGACTATATAACAAATGGCTTGAGTGTCGGACATGATTATCATATTAATTATACATAATTGTTAGAATTCGCCATTTAAAAAAAAATAAAACTAAAAACCCAAATATCACCCTAAATCATTTAAATATCGATTCTCAAAGTTATTTTATATTAATTTTATTATAAGAGTTGTCTCGTGGCCGGTATTCAATGACTAATTTTATACATTTCAAATGTTTATTAACTTAACGCCCTTTTAAATGATTGTAAAAATTCAAATATTTCATTTGATTAACTAAATAAATGTATATCATAGTACTTACAAATTATTTAATTTGAAGAAAAATAACTAATGTAATGAACACAACAACCTGCAACTTCAATTTTAACAAAAAAAAAGAACGCACAATAATTATTTAATTCAATAACTTGTAGAATTTGAAATAATGTCACATAATATTATGAGAACATCAAAATTTTCTAATCGACTTCAAGAAAATCATTTTGATCTATCAAAAGATTTATCTCATGACATTCTTGATTCCTTATCTTACCTAAATGCAATTTAAAATGGTTTCACGAAGTGTCTATTCCATAGAATACTTGATTGTCATCATAAAATTCTAGGATATCTACTTTTTCATGTTTAGTAGCTGCATTTTTATTTTATACATACATTAATTTTATAAAAACTCAAAAATGGACCAACATATCTTTGTAACGAATCTGTTAATAGGGCCAAGTCTTTTCACCTCTGAGTAAAGTTGAAAGTAACTACTTGCCGATTATACTATAGGAATATTGTTTGTTAATCTGTCAAGCAAACCTACATGTAACTTTACTCAGAGGTTAAAAGATCGACCCTTAACAGGTATTTTAAAGTTTATATTTAATAGCCCTTTGAAAGAATATATAAATTTTTCTATAAAATAAAGATATTGTTAATTCAGCACTTAATTCATATATTAGAATTTACTATACGAATAATCACCGAACAATTAATAATAATAACCCTGCATAAATATTTATTTTTAAATTTTTTAGATAAATTACATGCTCCATGTCCGATACACAAGCCTTTTGTTATATCCTTTTAGAATTACTTTTTCTAAGCATATGACAAACGGCTTGCGTGAGAAAATGGTGGAAATTTCTAGATTTTCTTGTCAGCTTTTTGTTAAATAAATTATATAGATATAAATAATATGATGGCAATGTCCGACACTCAAGCCTTTTGTTATATAGTCTTAGAATCACTTTTTCTAAGCATATGTCAAACGGCTTGTGTGGGAAAATTGTGGCAATTTGCATACATTTTTCCAGCAACTTTCCTATGTTCTGAAAATATAAAGACTTCTGCACTCAAGCCATTATTTTTTTCTAGGCTCTTAAATTCATAAGTTTTTATTGCAAAAAAATTCATTGATGGGAAAATAACTGAAAAATCGAAAAAAATTTCTGTTAAATTTTCCAACCTCAAAATGGACTTGTCCACTCGCGCCACTCAAGCCAATATGTTTTTCGGGCTAGTTACGATGTATGTTTTCATACTCTCGATTGGCTTATGTGGAAAAATCGGTTGAAATATCGATTTTTCTTTACAAGATTACGCCTTTATTTCAACCCTTTAGCAACATTAAAGCCTTTAGTTTTTCAAAGCCTAGTTCTATTAATTAATCATACAGTGAAAACGGCTTGCGTGGAAAAATGAGCAAAAAATACCTTTTATTTCTGTTAAGGAAAATCGAATTTTCCATATGTTATCCCCATGAGCCATTCGTAAATTTTCTTTCATTCTACTCAAAATCGATGTACTTTTCAACCCTCTTCGAGGCTTGTATGCGAAAATGGGGCACCCAAATCAGTTACTATCTGACGGTCTATAATATTATATTTTTTACATTAGAAGTGTTATGGATTACTTTAACAAAAACTACACTTCTACCACCTTTAGTGACCTAAAATTATGAAAGGATGATAGACTGAACTAATACCCATCTGAGTTTTAGCATTTGGTGTAACTAAAGTTGGTAATTTTTTTTTATTTAACGAAATATGGTGGATATACCTACATACGAATTTCTTTGAAATTGCATCATGTTACTCGTAAAAAAATCAACATATGTCAAAAACAACAATACCCTGGCCAACTTGACAAGCAGTAAAATAAATTTAAAATGTCAGGTTGGATTATTATTTTTTTCTTCAAATTATGGTGTAAAATGGTTTCAAATTTTCTTACCAAATACTACGTAAGTTTAAATTATTCCTGGAAATTTTCTTTCAAGCACGAATATTTTAGGAAAATATTCGTGCCCTCAAGAAAATTTTCGGAAACAATTTAAGCTCTTGTGATATTATAAGTGATAATTTTTAAAAGAAAAAAAAAGTATTAACCCTCTGTGGTACGA
The DNA here is from genome assembly GCA_927349885.1 of Psylliodes chrysocephalus. Lineage (NCBI taxonomy): Eukaryota > Metazoa > Arthropoda > Insecta > Coleoptera > Chrysomelidae > Psylliodes > Psylliodes chrysocephalus. The sequence goes on from OV651817.1 coordinate 66,212,945, forward strand.
ATTATGCTACGTGCTACGAAAAATTATTTTTTGTTTAATTTACTTTGAAAATATTTTAAAATAGCCTTCACATATGTTAAAAATAAAATTTCCGCAATATAGCGCTGCGCAAGATGTTTGTGATTTCCAAGTAACAATGTGCACTCGTAAACTAAAACATTCTCTAGTCTACTCACTAATATTTTGGTAATTCAGATTTATTTTTTAGGAACAAGTAACATATTACATTTTTATATTAGGTAAATTATTACTGTGTGTGAAAGTTTACAAAACAGTTATTTTCGGGAGTAAAACACAAAAACAAGTTTCCGGTGTCCGAACATTTTATATAACTTTTGGTACACCCATATAGCCGGGCATTTTGCAATATCCTCTTTTTTCGCTAAATGATTGCAAGTTTCCTGTACTGTCACGTCTGACTGTTACGGGTGGAATAGAAGCAGTTGGGCCTCGAGATTTTTTAGCTTAGTGTTCCCTCTCGACGCTATTATTGCTTGGTCTTTCTAAACGCTTCTTTGCTACCTTGTTCTCTTTACAGAGACATGCTGCCAGATTTGCCCTGAACTCAAGCAATCTCAACTGTTCCTTCTTTAGGAGTAAACATTGGCCAGAGTCACGACGATACAGTAGGTAGGTAAAAACGAGTGCTAAGTCAAACATATAAATACGAGTCGGTGTTACCATTTTCGGGAGCGAATCTTGATGCGGTACAAAGCTAGCAAAGAACACCTCCCATGTGTTTGTTGTAAATAGTTACCACCGATGGCCTGGGTACAACAAATTTTTCTTTCTTTTTTTATCCCATCGTTCAACATTTGTTACAGCTGATGCAAATGTACTCAAAAGTGTTACTCCTTTATTGTCATACCATTTGACGGCTCGCAACTTCACTCCATCTACTTTTGCCTCTTTCTCTTCAAAGCTGTCCCTTCCTTTTTTCTTTAGGGCACTGTCACTTAAAAAATTGCAGTTATGTATCCTTATTTCTCTTGCTGTGGCAATACTGTATTCCTAAATTTTCAAGTTCTACCTGGAGGTTTATACTGCAGAACCAATTGTGGTAATACAGTTTGAAGTCCATATTTTTTGGAATAATTGCAGCAAATTTCAATACTATATTCCCACTCGCACCAATATCAGGAAGGTCTTGGGCTGGAGATATATTTCCGGTATATATTTCAAAATTATATACTATTCCTTTGTAATTACAAAGAAAAAATATTTTGTATCCCCAACGTTTAGGTTTTTTCGGATTATACTGTTTTATGCTTTTTCCTCTGAATGGAATAGATTTATTCGTCGACGGACAATTTTTCGTCCATGGTAATTTTTTTCAGATTTGCGAGCAACCCTGTAATAAAAGGACGAATTTTAAACAGCTTGTCGTAGCCAGGTTTTTCTGGTGGAATCTGATTTTCGTTATTGTTGAAGTGTAGGAACTTCTTTATTGCTTCCCAACGGTGTAACGACATCTGGCTTACACACTCAACACGACATGCTGCACTCCAGTATAGTCTTGTTCTAGGTAATGAAAATATTGACATGTAAAAACAAATGCCAATAAATTGTTCCAGCTCTTCTATACTAAGATTTAGTGGTTTATTAGGATTGACTCCAATGGCGTAAATATAAGATTGCACTACAATAAGCCTTAGAGTAGTATTGTCAATAAGACCCTTAAAGTAGTCAACTGGTTCTTTCACTTCCAGTGCGACTGGTATCTGACCTTCCCATTCGGGTACAGCAGATATAGTTCTCACGTTTTTGTAGGAAATGGATCGCCTCTTTGCTTTTTGTTTATTCTTGCTAGCATACGTAACCTGTTCAAGATCATTAGTATCCGAGTCGTCAGCATAACGTAAGTAGGAACAAACTGTTCTTCATTCCAGTCCACTCTCATCTACAGGCTCGGCAATGATTATTTTTTACATCAATAAAATATAGCAGGATCCATTTTATTTTTTTATAAAATATAACAGCCGAATAGATGATCTGCAATAAACATGAATAATCAGTAACTAGGAGGTACCTCGTTATTATTCATATTCAAAGGGTAACCACATGGTTTCGGTTTTGTATATAATTGTACACTGTTACTTTAAAGACACAAACATTTAAATAGCTGTAATTTTATTGTAATTTCCATAAAAATATCATTTGTCCAAAATATATAACCTTTACTTACATATAAAACAGAAAATATTTTCCAAAACTTTCTAAAGCAAAGCAAATAAACAGCACACTCACTGATACAACTATAACATGAAATGACTCAGCGCGAAAAACGTCGTCACCGCACACATGTGACGAAACAAATGTCTTTATCAGCTGACGTAGACTGTTACCTTAAAGTATAGTAGATAAAGGCTCGAAAATAATTTCTATACAATATAAATGGGAACGTTACTTTGAAGTAACATTATGCCATAGAGGGTTAAATCTATGAGAATTTGCTGCATTTTGTTTTAATATATTTGGTAGTTTTTAAAAGGGACGGTTTCCCATCTGTTATCTTAAATGTCTCTGTAGAGTGTTGCCTTATCGTTGTACAAAGGACCCCGCAATAATCTTATGAAAATTGGGTTTCTGTCAAATTGTCTGAATTTTTGATATATTGTAGATTTTGTCATCCTGAACAAAAGTCTCTATGGGCACAAAGTGCTAAAATGAATATTTTGGCAGCTACGGAGCTGCCAAAGCTTCCCTGACCCGTTGCAAAACTATTCATTTTCAATAATATTTACAGATGTCAAAAGCATATTTTAATTATTCTAATATGGAAATATAAAATCATTTATATTTAGGTACCATATAACAGACCACTGCCCAATAGGCCTCACATTTAGCACAGATAAAGTAAGTATCAAAGAGCCTTCACAAAATATTAAACGATATATTAATTATAAAAATTTAAAGCAAGAATTAATAAATGAATCTTGGAATGAACTTTATAATGAAATGAATCCAGATATCATGTGTGAAAACTTTATAGCTAAACTAAAATCTTTTATAAATAAAAATACAAACATAGTCTTAATAAAAACGAAAGATATTTATAAAAAAAAATGGCTGACACCAGGTTTGCTAAAAAGTATTAAAAAGAAGCAGACAATGTACAAATATAGCTTAAAACATCCAGATAATATAGAATTAAAAGAACAATACAAAAACTATAACAATCGATTAAATAATATAATTAAAAAAGTCAAGAGAACATATTTTTCTCGACAAATTGAAACTAACAAAAATACGTCTAAAGCCATTTGGGAATGCGTAAAAGATATTTGCGGTAAACAAAAGCAAAATAAAAACATTGAGGAAATTAAGCTTTTAGACGGAAAAACAGTAAAAAAAACGGATGAAATTGTAAATCACTTTAATACTTACTTTAGTACAATTGGAGAAAATTTAGCTGACAGAATACCAGATCTGAATAATTATGAAGATAATTTAGATTTTTTGGAAAATACTATGTATCTATTTCCAACAGACACATCGGAGGTCTTAGAAATAATAAATAATCTAAAAAATAAAAAATCTCCTGGTTTGGATGAAATTCGTGCAGATACTTTAAAACAAATTGCTTACGAAATTGTTGAACCATTGACCTTTCTAATAAATAAATGTTTAGATACAGGGTGTTTTCCTAAGATTTTAAAATGTGCTATAGTCAAACCACTATTTAAAAATGGAAATAAAAATGAATTAGGAAATTATCGACCAATATCGCTATTATCAACTATTTCAAAAATAATTGAAAAAATTTTAAAAATACGCCTTTGCAAATTTCTAAACAAATTTCGTATATTATCTGATCGTCAATTTGGTTTCAGGGAGGGTCGATCAACTGAGGATGCCATTTATAAACTAACATCAACAATTTATAACTCTTTGGATAAAAAAGTACCCATTTTATGTATATTTCTAGATCTCTGCAAAGCCTTCGACACTGTGTGTCATGTGAAATTATTAGAAAAATTGCAAAAGTATGGAGTTAGGGGTAAATCATATAACATTTTTGAAAGTTATTTATCAAATAGGCAGCAGCTTGTTCAAATTGGAGATACTAGAAGTGATTCACAAACAGTAACTGTTGGAGTTCCTCAGGGAACCGTGTTAGGCCCGATCCTTTTTTCTGTATACATAAATAGCCTTCTCAATTTGGAATCACTTGGCCAAATTTTTAGCTTCGCGGATGATACGGCTGTCATATACACTTCGTCTTCTTGGGATAACCTAAAACAAAAAGTTGAAAGTGACTTTCCAAGAATAGCAAATTGGCTTCAATATAATAAACTTACAATAAACTATACAAAAACAAACTACTTACCGTTTAGCTCCTATACTAGTGGTCTTCCTTCCATGGGATCTTCAAAAGTAGGCCTAGGTATAGAAATCCCTGAATCCTCTTCAGTAAAATATCTTGGAATTCTTATAGATAGGCATATGAGGTGGGATTTACATACCAAGCAACTTATTAAAAAAATAAGAGGATTATTGCCCAAATTCAGGTATTTAAAAGATTTTTTAAATGTTCATGCTCTAAAAACAATGTATTTCTCTTTGGTACAGTCGTTATTAGTCTATGGTATTATAGGTTGGGGAGGAATACACGATAACTTTCTGAATGATGTTCATGTGGTGCAAAAATGGATTTTGCGTATTATCTATAACAAAGATATTCAATATTCTAGTAACTCCTTGTACAAAGAATTAAAAGTTTTTGATTTAAGACAATTATATTTTTTTAAAATTCTTCAATTTATAAAAACAAAAAAAATTGTTTTGACATCACATGAACATCAGTATAATACACGACGAGTAGAATCTGTTTATTTTCCTCGTAGTGAAAAATCTATAGGACAACGTACATGCAATTATCTTGCACCAAGAATGTATATTTTAGTCCCAGAAGAGATACGAAATATACCGTCTTATAATGTATTCAAAAAACATCTAAGAAACTGGATTCTTCAAGAAGACCGAGAAGAATTTACTAATGTTATAAATAATTACCTATCGTAAACTATTATATTCATTTTCCATACTTTTAATAACTGTACTGATTTTCCGATTAATTTCTTTAATTTCCTAAAATTTGTAATTTACTCACCCAATAATAGGACTTGTTCTTCTGATTACGACCTATTTCTCGATTATGTCCTCTATCTCGATTATGTCCTCTATCTCGATTATGTCCTCTATCTCGATTATGTCCTCTATTTCGATTATATCCTCTATCTCGATTACGACCTTTCTCTTGAGTGTAACTAATTCCCGATTTTGACTCTTTTCCAAGTATTACATTATATAAATAATTTAATTTTTAACATTTTGTCTAAGATACAAAGAAACTGATCCATTGGGCTTATTCATTATTCATTATTTATTAGGTCATATTATTATAGAATTAATTTTTGATTAAATTTTTTAGTAATACCTACCACGTACAAGCTGTCCATAACAGCTTCTGTGTAGTTCATGTTTATTTTGCTTATCTTTAAATGACATTTTTTATACATTATATTTGTTTTATGTGAATAAACAACATTATTATTATTATTATTATAATGTTTTTGAGGTCACTGGATTCAACCCTCATGTCAGATTGGACAAATTGACAGTTGACAGCTGTTAATTCACTATCAATGAAGAATAGAGAAGTAAATATTCTCTTTCCTCGTTGACAGTGGTTAATTTGTCGAACCTGACATGAGAATTGAATTCAGCGACCTCAAAAATCCAAACTCTCAATGTGAAAAGAGGATATTTACTTTTAGGGTTGAATCCAGTGACCTCAAAAACATTATTCTATATATTAGAATAATTAAAATATGCTTTTGACATCTGTAAATAGTATCAAAAATGAATAGTTTTGCAACGGGTCAGGGGAGCTTTGGCAGCTCCGTAGCTGCCAAAAAAAAATTCATTTTGGCACTTTGTGCCCATGGAGACTTTTGTTCAGGATGTCAAAATCTACAACATATCAAAAATTCAGACAATTTGACAGAAACCCAATTTCCATAAGATTATTGCGGGGTCCTTTAAGCCCTCAATATTCTATAGACACTTAACAACGCGAGGTATTCCACGTGGCCTACATATAAATGCAATTTTATATTAGAAAATTCTTGCTTTTCGCGAGAGGTCCAATTTGCTCCTAATGTTAAAAGTTGACGTTACATATATTTGATTTTTATTAGATTTTACACACACACAATGAAAAATTAATACCTACCATTATTCTTATTTTTAATAACGCAAAGTAAAACGATATTTTCTCTACTGCCCCTTTTTTGGTAAATTTAATTTCAAACTTTCTCTCTACATATAATTAATCCATGCAGGTATTATGGAACGCTGCATGTAACGAACTAAAGTACTCCTGTTATAGTGAACTGTACATTCGAAAACGGTAAGTAGGAATAAGTAGACGAAACCACATACTAACTTATCTAACTTAATAATTGGAAATTTGAGTATCAGACGTCAGGGCTAAAAAGCAGAATAGATGCACATGATGGATACAACATGTATTTTAATGATCAATACATTAGTTTGCAGAACGTAGTACATATTTAAGAGGTAAAAATTTTATTTATACTTTATCCTTCAATGCTTATTTGTAGTTAAAATAAAAATGTTAATAAATCTAATCGTCCTATAAGTTTTCGTTTAGATTTAATCATGTTTCCATGGTTTTTACATAATAAACTTTTTCTTTTGACACAGATAAGTCATAATATGTTAATTTATAGCCCCCGTAAGCTCCTTTAAGTCTCTTTAAGCCCCCTTAAGTCAGCTTAAGCCTCCTTTTGCCCCCTTAAACACTGCAAAATCCCTTTTTAGGCCCCCTAAGTCTCTTAAGTACCCAAGCCTTCTTAAGCTCCTTTGAGACCCATGAAGCTCCATTAAGCCCCATTAGGCCCACATTCCGTCTCCTTAAGCCTCCTTAAGCCCATTAAGTTCATTAAGCCAATCAAGCTTCTTCATTCTCATTGAGCCCTCGTAAGCCTCCTTGGACCTCCTTGGGCACCCTTAAGCCCCATTAAGCCCTCTTAAACCCCCTAGAGCCACTCTTTTCTGACAATACTACTGCAAACAAATACTAGACAGAACCGGCGCCTAATTACAGGAATTCTAACTAGTCAGTGCCAAGTATGGAAGCTTCTCAATTGCATGGGGCTGGGCCGCCAGAATCGGGACTCATCAGGGGATGCGAACAGGAAAATGAGACTGTCGACCATATCCTCTACAATTGTCCAACCCTCTTATTTATTAAAATATTTGTGTTTAGCGAAAATTGGCTAACATCGGACGACATAAAAGAAGCACCTCTTGGCGATGTTGTCAACTACATTAAATCTTTAGGCAGGCTTACGAGCTAGGAGGTCAACTTGGCAGGATGCACATTTATCTTTTTTTTAGAAGGTGGAAAATGCTTTTACGTATTCGGCTCTACGTTGTTGTTCAGGGGTAGTGTAGGACTCAGGATTCTCCTACCCACTAAAAACTACCTTCTGTTTTTTTTTTATTTGGAAGAGACCCCTTCCGGCACTACCTTAGCGGTATAAAGTCTTTTTGCTTTAGAACTTCAATAATAAAGCGATGTCAATTTCTCAATTTTTCCTCTTCGCCTGGCATGTAATTTATCAATTCGTTTGATCTAATTTCCTCCATGTTAAAATCCAGAACTGACCTTTTGTTGCTCCATCTGCGACACCAGAAAATGGTGTGTTGGGGATCGTCCACTTCTTTATTGCAATAGACACACCTCGTGTCTGGAATCTTACCAATCCTATGCGTGTACGATCTAAAATATTTATACCCGCTGAGAAATTGGGTTAAATAATAATTGATCTCTTTAAAACGGCAGTCTAGCCATGCTGTAAGGTAAAGGACTGTTAAATGCCCTTTATCGGTATGAGTGACATTTTGATGTTAAAGCCCTCTAACTGTTATTTATGGCAAAATATCCCGATTGTCGTCCGTAGTGTGTATGCCAGTCATTTGTAATTAAAAGTTAAAATGCCATCACTATACTTGGAGGCAGACAGTTATATGGCCATTATTTTGGCAGTTCAAAATATTTGTTGGCCCTCCTTATCCCACTAGAAATAACCTGATTTTTAGAATAAAGAGTGTAACTAATTGTATACTTAGTCAAGTTTTCATATTTTTTAAAAAAGGCAATTGAAATGAACGTCTTGCGTGATTCAAATAAGTAATATCTTAATAAATAATAGTGAAATGGGTATATTATGTTCTTTTAGAAGACTGATATTGCCTTTATTCATTCTGTAGATGTAGAATTTATTTTTTTATAATTTAAAGGGAAGTAATACATTTAAGAAGGCAACGCGACAGGTAACACGAAAAACAAACAAAACGATGGAGAGCCTAAAAAAACACTGTTACCGAATAAAAAAAATACCCAATAAATTCATGATATGATAAATAAAGCCCTTCAATATTCGAATAAAGAGATTGGATCGGGCCACCCCTAAGGGTTGCATCCCCGCTCGTCTTATGTTTACTATGAAAATACCTCCATCACTCGATTTCATCGTTTTATTTAGATTATACAATATGGCATTGGAATTCCAAGCATTATTGGAAAATTAATAATGATGAAATATTGGAGCTCGATTCTTACACTTTAAGCCCTCTGAACGTAGAGGGTGCTCCAGCGTATTGATGTTGTATTAATAATAACACTTAACAAACACTGAATAATATGTAACTTTTACCATTTGGAGATAGGCAATTAATTAATTAATTAATTAAATAATTAGTATGCTGTTTTATGGCGTAAAATCAATATCATCTTTTAACATTTTTTTTATTGACATTAGCGAATCAAACAGGCTCAGAATAAACAAAACAAGGGTCGTTAAATAGACGAATCGCAAATGCTAAACAAAAGAAAAAGAATAAAAGGTACCTACAGGCAGTATGAAGGTATGGATTATGTTCTGCTAGGACCTGGAGGGACTGTTGGCAATCAAATACATATTTGGAATGTGCTTCTACCCGTTTCAGTGCTATTATTTTAGCCTTGAAGAGTATTGTCAGTGACCCCAGGTTTAGACTTAAGGGCCTCCCTGAATTCGCATAGTAATACTCAGCTCTTGTGCTTGTATTAGAATATCGAAAGGTTTCATATAAACATTATATAGGTATTTTATCCGATGACACTAGGTTTGAATAATCCAAATATAAATACCTTTACTAAGTATGGCATACGAACGACAAAATATCATGAATTTTCGAAGGATTGATTGTCAGGAAGTGCATTTTTGCCAAGTTGCTTCGCTACTACCTCCACACCACGGGCCTGCTACCCCAGTCCTCTATCAATTCCAACGAAAACTCCTTCTACCGAATTAAAATGTCTGAAAGCAAATAAAAAAATGTATGTAACTAATTAATATAAAATTATTATAAATGACATATGAAAAAAGAACGTTTGATGAGCCGAGTCACCAGGAATTGAGAATGAAATTTAGCGAAGATAAATGAATTGGTACACAGAATCAATATTTAAAATAGGATTAGAGAAGGGATAAACTCATATTTAATGTAAAAATGTAAGCAAAACACGGCCGTGGCAGTAAGGAAACAGAGGTAGAGTGAAGAATAAAAAGGACAGACCTTAAAATAAAACTTACATAGTGGAATTATGGGCATTTGGACTTTATAAAACATGAAGTCGCAGCGGAGGTTCCTAGCTTATAAGTCGGAATACAAATCTCAGAGTTCACAGGGGTTGGATGGTATAAATCCCCTAGGTCGTACCACGAACAATTTATTCAACAATGGTACCAATCGAGGGAAAAAGGTAAGGTAAAGTGATTTAAAAATAATAAAGTTGTAATAGCTAGAATAAGATGTATTGCTAGAAAGTGGGCAAAGTATATACAAAACAAACTGTGTTAATGTAAAAAGTGAACCGTTACATAACTAACGAATAATACTGATTTGACGTTTAAAAATATTTATTCCGGCTAGTTTAAATATTTAAAAATGACCAACATATCAGATTTTATTTCTTGTTAATTAACTTAAAAAAATTACAAAAATAAAAAGATATTTCTATAGAAAATAAATTTTCCAACGTGACCAAATTTCATTTGAGAGATTTTTATATAATACACTCACTATTTAATGAAGAAGATCTTATCAATAATTGAACCAAGAAATAATTTATATTTAGGCATTATGGGCGACTACGAAAAAGAGTAAGGCTTTCTGCAAAAGCTTTGGGATGAAGAAATAAGCGAAGATGTAGTTATGGCATCGAAGAAGTATCGGAAGATAGTGAAGAGGACATAAGAGTATGTAGTAACTATCCTAATTTAGAGCAAGGTGGTGAAATTAAAGAACAGCAAAAAGGTGACATTCAAGTAGACCAAGAAGGTAAAATCGCCAAATCGCAGACGGGTATGACAAAGAATCGGGACAAAAATTTTCTTTCGCAAAAACAATGGTGTTTTATTAATAGCAAGAAGGCTTCTGTTTGAAACAATTAGAACCTAAGTAAGTAAAAGAACATCAGCTAAAGAGAAAGATTAACACTAGATTGACCCGCAAACTACCAGGATCAATTTGTAGAATCTTGGGTAAACAACCAAAACCGGCTGCTTAAAAACGAAGACCTTATCAACAAGGTAGATGCTCCCAATGCCCCAGTAGTTGAGATCGCAAAACCAGTTATGTTTTTAAAAGCTGCGAAGCCTATGGAGTGATATACGGTTGAACAACGCATGTTCTTAGTGAAACCCTATTATAGATATGTAGAAAAAATGTTGCAGGAACGGTTGGAAAAAGCGATACGGAATTTCAATACAGAATAATTCCACGGAGAGCTAACATTAATTGGCCACCTATGACCTGTGATTTGACCTATTTGGATTTTTTTTTCTGTAAGGTTTCTTAAAGGAAACAGTTTACGCTGATAATATAATTATCAAGCCATACAGCACCTTAGGGATAACATTATTACTGCAATTGGTGAAAATCGCCGCAGTTATGGGAAAAAGTTGCTCGATATTAGTTTTCATTGTTAACGCCATATTTTTGCTGTAATTCAAAATATAAATTTCATCCGATATATGTAATTTGTGCATTTTATTACAAATTCAAAAAGCACCCTCAAATTTCAAAACCCATTATATGTTATAATCACTAAAAACAAAAATTTATATTTAAAAACAAAAATTTATATTTAAAAACAAAATTTTAGGAATCCTTTTAACATGGGTTTTAATACACCCCACATGTCAGAAACAAAGGAAAAATTTGACCATATTAATGCTTCCAAAATTAATTCATTACTGTTGTATTATTGTTGACATCTGCCATTGCTCCAAAGCAGTGGCGGCTCATTGCCAAAATTTTGGGGGTTCACAGGGACAGAATATAGATATCGGTACAGAAGTATGAAAAAAACTTTCAGTGTTTTAGAAAGTTTATAATGTACCTTTCTAAAACACTACCAGTTTTTTACCTACATCTATAACGAGAGCTATATTCTGCTACTGTGAACCCCCAAAATGTTGTTCACGAGCCCCCCGTGCTCCAAAGTTTGAGGTTTTCTAAGATTACGGAGAAAAAGAAAAACATTCCAGCGCGGCAGGAAATTTTAATGTTTTGCAATTAGGTACACGGTAAATATGCATATTAATAGAAACACTATTTTACAATGTTAGTGATAACTTTTTAGAGCCTATACTCCGAAAATTTTAATTTTTTTCCAAAAAATATTTTCTGTCTAATGACTTATCGATGTTGTAAGCCAAAAAGTGTGTTACTCCGTTTTAGTAAATTTTACTCTTGCAAGAGTTCAGTACTATAACTAAAAAAAACCGGTGAAATTCCATGTAGGAGGATTTGAGCAGTTCTCTCCATTGTATACTTATTATACACAAATAATTTTAAAAAACAAAGGTTTATATTTCAGCATTTTTTTCAAATTATTCTCAAATTATAAACATCTAAGAAGCACCTCACAAAAAAGGAGTTCAAACAAAACGTTCATTGTCAAAATATGCACCGAGGGAAATTTTTTTCTATGGTGGCAAAAAATGTATTAACCCTTAAAAAAAACTCTATTAAAATAGGCGACAGCCAAAGTACTTTGCTACGGTTAATAAATTCACTTTATTGGAATTACTTTTTAGTCTCTAAAAACTTACTTTTTAGTTCTTATTAATTTTAGTGGTAGAAAGTAAAATTTTGCTCACTAAATAGTAGTTTTTTATGGTTGAAAAGTAGGTTTTTAGTAGTTAAACAGTATTTTTCTTGCAGTTAAAAAGTATTTTGTTACCTTGAACAGGCAGTTTTAATTGTTAAAGAATTATTTTTTATCTTTTAAAAATAGATTTTACTGGTTAAAAATTAGGCTTATGGTGATTAGAAAATAGTTTTTATTAATTAAAAGTCGTTTCTATTGGTTAAAAATTGGGTACTGATTAAGAAATTACCTTCTTTGCAATAAAAAAATATTTTTATTACCGTTAAAAGGTAGTTTTAATTGATAAAAAATTAATTTCTACCTTTAAAAAATTGTTTTTAGTTGTTAAAAAGTAGTGTGTAGTGGTTAAAAAGTAACCTTTTACTTTTAAAAAGTAGATTTTGATGATTATACAGTTAATTTTTTAATTTTTACCTTTAAAAAGTATTTGTTGATGGTTAAAAGTAAATTTTGCTATTTAGGGCTGGTTTCTTCAGCTCATAGGACGTTTTTTCTTTAAAAAAATAAAGTTCAGTTAAAGTCGAAATACAAGAATGTTTTACACGTATTAAAAGTCAAATTTCCAGATTTACCGAGGATAACTGAACTTTATATTTGTTCATAATGAAACCAGTTCTGTAAAAATAGAAAAATTAACTTTTTAGCCGTGCATTAGAAACTATAATTATTAGAGCAAAATTTACCTAATATATACTTACCTATATAATTTACATACATTTTTATTTAACCTGTGGTGGAAATACAGATCAACATAGGAAAGGAAGGGTTTCAAAAATAAAAGAGATGATTATTTTGTAATAAATATATTAGTTGTATTGCTAAATATTTCAAAAATGTATTTGAATTTTAAAAATTCAGGAGGTTATGTAATATAAAATTGTTATTTGATAATTTGAACTTATTTGTCTTTAGACAAATAATAACATAAGGCATATGTATCAAGAAATTCCAAATGAGCAGTTAGTAGCTTTAAATTAATCCGGTATTTATTCTTTGTGAAAAATCATAAAAGAAATTTTATTCTAAATATATTGTTTTCTGTTTATTATAATATAGAATAAAATAAGAAAATCCATGCCATTAGGATTATTAACTAAAATAGGTAGGAACTTAAAAACATAACATTCTTCTATCTACCAGGTGGGCCATTCCAAACGATCATTCCTTAATATCTAGAAACAAAATTCTATTTTATTAATACTATCTCAGAAACGCAAATTTCGAATTTTAATAAACTTGAGCACCAGTCGTGGATCCTAGAAACCCCCTCCCCTAGCTCAGTAAGTTAAGAATTTAGATAAAAATTAATGTCAGGTATTTGTGAGAAATATTTAAATTTAGATTTTTAAGGTCTGTAAAAGCTAAGGTTATACTGTTAAATGCAACAAAAAATGAATCAGTCTCCCGAATCCTTTATAAAACTATCAAAATTCATTAAAAAAACTTACTTTTTAGTCCCTAAACACGTACTTTTTAGTTTTTATTAATTTTAGTGGTTAGAAAGTAAAATTTTACTCACTAAAAAGTAGTTTTTTATGGTTAAAAAGTAGGTTTTTAGTGGTTAAACAGTATTTTTCTTGCAGTTAAAAAGTATTTTATTACCTTGAACAGGCAGTTTTAATTGTTGCAAAAAATGACTCAGTCTCCCGAATCCTTTGTAAAACTGTCAAAATTCATTAAAAAAAAACCTAAGCCGGAACATTTAAAACAGAAAACATTTGCGGCATGCGCATTATCAATTTCCAAACAAAATTAAATTAAATAAAATACCTAAAAAGATAAAAGTTTGCCATCTTCTCTACTAATTCTTATTTGTTATTCTTGGTTATTTCATGTATACCTAAACGCTGTACAGATATGCATGTTTAATTTGCCAAAAAGTGGTACAAAAAAATAATTACAAAATTTTCTATTTCTTAATTTAATAAAAATATCAAAAAACACTTCCATACATGTGTTTTGTTAGAAATATCTGTTAACGTCACTGGAACAAATAATTTTAATCTTAAACATTTAACCCCCAGTACTCAAAATAGCCTCCAAGTTCCATCAAAATAGAAAAAGGAATTTCTGATATCTTACTGAAAAAACTTTGCAAGATTTTTCGCTTTATCTACTGTTTTTTCCTTAATTAACGTTAACATGAGGGGTCAATACATTTGAAACCGATAAATTAGTAGATATAAAATACTTTTATAATATACGTTATGTACTTACCTTTAAAATTTTTAACAAAATCTTGAAGTCCCCAATTAGTCAGCTTCTCTGAGTAATCCATTGGAAAACGAACACAACTTATGCACAATTATTGCAAAAATAGCGTCAGACCTACGATTTGCCAACGTAACGTGGATGACCTTTGCTAGCGGCTAGGGTAATTATAACTAAAATCACAAATTATTCACTTGTTCTTGTCTGTGCCTGCCGATATACCGGGAACGGACTGAACGGAGTATGCCGAATACACGAAAATTTTCTCGAGCACAGACGAAAAAGCTCTCGATCGAAACCGATCGTTATTTTCTAAAGATATTTTTTATTGGACTTAAAAGCGAATTGTTATGATGGAAAATATACGTATTAATATTTTGAATTTCTACTACAAAAAATAAATGTTTAGTAATTAAAAACTATTTTTAAGGGCAAAAATTATTTTTGCTGGTTCTATAGACTGAAAAAAAATATTTGCAAAGGTAACAATTTTTTTTGTATGGCGACAAAACTACTTTAAAAAAGCATTTTATTTAGTTGCATGAATGTATTTTTTTAATTGTAGCTGAAAATTTATTTGTGGTAGCAAGAAATTTCTCATCAAAAAACTTTTTAAATATAATTCTCTCAGTGTGCCTTCCAATATACATCAGACTAACCAAAAATCGCATATTTTTCTTCACTTTTCACAGTCTTGTAAAGTCGCCTGGTTTCCATCGCACCCATGTAACAGCTAATTACATCAGCCCTAGTAACAGATCCTGCAGATGTCGGCGTTATCAGAGTTACCAGTTTCTAGGAAACCGCTGATTAGAACTTTATGCATTTTATCTAGTTTTCTCATTTTTAACATCATTATACATTTATATTTCTTGTAGTACAGATCGTAGTTGTAGAATTTTAACTTAGAAAAAATAATTAAATTTTTTAAAAAGCTATTTTCAATTTGAAAGTTTATTTTTGGCGCAGTCAGTAGGATATCTGGAATTGTCGCGTATCGAACGTGCTCGATTTTCGTCTCTACGATTAACCAGATATCGAACAATAAAACTGTTGTGATTCGCGAGTGAAGGTGTTGGATGTGGAGTGGCTCTCAAGAAATCGAGAAACCCAGTCTATCGAAGACCCATTGAAGAACCCCAAGTCGAATAGCAACGAGGATTGGAACAAAATCGTCCAGTTCTGCAAGGCTAACGAATTTTAGAAGAAAATTCGATTCCTTATAGTTATAGGCAGGGATATGCTCAAAATCAGTTTTATTTTAATGTGAGTAACTTTTATTTATGTCTATCGAATCACTATTGAATTCTTTAGAAAACTTAAATATCGACAACACTTTAACTGACTCTGATAACTCTCAAGTTAATTTAATTGAAAATATAGATTCACAAAATAATAATAATTTTTCGCTTCCTAACTTAACAAATAGTGAAACAAATTTAGAAAATTCGGAAGATATGGCCGAATTCAAGCCGGAATATTTGCATTGCGTGCCTGAATTCGACGGAAATCCGAACGAGCTCTATCGATATTTATCAGTTTGTGATTCAATCATTGCCAGTTTTTATATAGCAAATCAGCCGAATAATTTCCGAAATATATATTTGTTAAACTCACTTGTTTCTAAATTAAAAGGGAACGCCAGGTTAGTGGTGAACATTCAAAATGTCGCAACTTGGGAAAACTTAAAAGATACCCTTACTAGAAATTTTGCAGACCAAAGGGATGAAGCTTGTTTAAATCGTGACTTAGTTT
This sequence comes from Psylliodes chrysocephalus, assembly GCA_927349885.1. NCBI lineage: Eukaryota > Metazoa > Arthropoda > Insecta > Coleoptera > Chrysomelidae > Psylliodes > Psylliodes chrysocephalus. The sequence continues at coordinate 66,229,167 of OV651817.1, forward strand.
TGCTTAGACAAAACCCTAATGAACGACCTCAACAATTTTATGACAGGGTGTTAAATATACTAAATCTCCTCTGTAGCTTTGTAGATTTACATGAAGAAACTCTCGAGAGTAAATTACTAAAAAGGGAACTTTATAATAAATTAGCTTTAAAAACATTTTTGTCAGGTCTTAAAGAACCTTTAGGTACTACGATTCGTTGTATGAAACCTAACTCATTAAATAATGCGCTACAGTGTGTTTTGGAAGAAGGTAACATACACTACTTTCAAAATTTTCAGAGTAGGAATCTAATTAGACAACCTATTTCACAACCACGACAACAGCCAAGACAAAATTTTAATAATCAAAATTATCAAAATCGAAACTATTTCAATAACCAAACGAGCTTTATTCCTCAAAATGCAAATAATAATAATAATAACTACATGGCACGACGTCCTTTTCCTACTGGGCCCGTCCCTGTACAATCTCAGGTTCCAAGAAATCAATTTTTTCCATCTAATTCACAAGTATTTAAACAAAATAGAAATGTAAACGCCTTTAGACCAAACCAAATTCCAAATCAAAATTTACCTAGGCCAACGCCTATGAGTGTTTCGACCAGAAATACTTTTAATAACAGAGCACCTACCCGGGTTATGAACCAATACGGTAATGATCACCAAGGTCCTTCTAACCAAAATCAAACACCACGAATGAATTATATTGCGGAAGAACTATTTAACACTGAGTGTGAACAAAATTTTTCGATAACTGATCCCTATAATAACCTACCTGACCAACATGTTGATAAAAGTTTTGACTATAATATTGAAACGGAAACACATGATCTAATTGATTTTTCTGAACCAGATTCAAATTTTCGGAACAAGCCTCGAAACAAACCCCTCACCTAAATTCGCAAATCATACCATTTCATGTGGTAAATCCAAGTGAATTACCATTCATTATCTTTCCCGAATATAATTTAAAAATTTTGATAGATTCCGGCTCGTCGAAATCATTCATAGATCCAACAAAAGCTCACCAATTCTTTTCGAATAACATAAGAAACGATCCTTTTATAGTATCAACTGTTTTTCAGAAATCAGCCCACGAGTACAGCACATTGTTGCCAGCGTCCAAAATTTTTAATCTCCCACAGAAAGCGAATTTAAAATTTTTCCTATTTAAATTTCATGATATATTCGACGGTTTAATAGGATTAGATAATCTTAAAACCTTACAAGCTACACTTGATTTTAATACAGGTTATTTACAAACTCCTTATACAAAAATTAAACTGCTATACTACCAAACACAAAATGAAATAAATTTTATTAAAGTAGCTCCGCGATCAGAACAAGTTATAAAAATTAAAACGTCCATTCCAAATGGCGAAGTAATAATCCCCTACCAAAAACAAAAAAATTGTGAAATACCAGAATCATTAACGATTGCAAAAAATGGTCAAGCTATGACAACTATCTTAAATAAAACAACCGAAACCGTAACTCTAGATTTTTCGAAACCAATTAATGTTGAAAAATTTGATAAAATAACCGTACAACAAATTGATTTAAATCATTTTGATGAAACCTCAAAACAAAACATAGATTTAACCAAATTTCGAACAGACCACTTAAATTCAGAAGAAAAATCAAAAATTTTTAGGCTTATTAAAGAATATTCTGACATATTTTACCAAGAAAACACTCCATTAACTTTCACTAGTAAAATAAAACATCAAATAAAAACTAACGATGAAATCCCGGTATACTCCAAGTCCTATAGATACCCATTCGTACATAAACAAGAAGTAGAAAATCAAATAAAAAAAATGTTGGACCAAAATATAATTAGGCATAGCAATTCACCCTGGTCATCCCCTATTTGGGTGGTTCCCAAGCGTCTTGACGCGTCAGGAAAACAAAAATGGAGGGTTGTAATCGACTATAGGCGTCTTAATGAAAAAACAGTGGATGATCGGTACCCCCTACCTAATATAACCGACCTTCTAGATAAGCTAGGGAAATGTCAATATTTTACGACGTTAGATCTTGCAAGCGGCTTTCACCAAATAGAAATGTCAGAACAAGATATTGAAAAGACCGCATTTAGTACAGAGCAGGGACATTATGAGTATCTTAGGATGCCTTTTGGGTTAAAAAATGCCCCTGCTACATTTCAACGTGTGATGGACAACATCCTCCGCGGTATCCAAAACGAAAAATGTTTAACATATTTAGACGACATAATAGTGTTTTCAACCTCTTTACAAGAACATATTGATAGACTTAGATGCGTTTTTCAAAGACTTCGTGATTCAAACTTTAAAATCCAGTTAGATAAATCCGAATTCTTGCGGAAAGAAGTGGCGTACTTGGGCCACATCGTAACACCTGAGGGGGTACGCCCAAATCCGGATAAAATAATAGCCATCAAAAATTTTCCTATCCCAAAAACTACCAAACAAATAAAAGGATTTTTGGGACTATTGGGTTATTACCGTAGATTTATCAAAAACTTCTCAAAAATTACTAAACCACTTACTAACTGTTTAAAAAAGGGCGCAAAAATTGAAATTAACGACGAATATATATCTTGCTTTGAATATTGTAAAAACCTATTGATGAACGAACCTATTTTACAATACCCGGATTTTTCCAAGCCATTCAATTTAACCACTGATGCCAGTAATGTTAGTTTAGGTGCGGTTTTATCTCAGGGACCAATCGGAAAAGACCTTCCAGTTGCGTATGCGTCGCGAACATTAAATAAGTCAGAACAAAATTATTCCGTAATCGAGAGGGAACTTTTGGCAATAGTATGGGCCACGAAATATTTTCGCCCATACTTATTTGGAAAAAAATTCAATATTATCACGGACCACAAACCACTACAATGGTTATTTTCGTTAAAAGACCCCAACTCCAAATTGTTACGTTGGAGAATAAAACTAGACGAATATGACTATACAATACTATATAAAAAGGGTAAATTAAATACAAATGCGGACGCTCTTTCCAGAGTAGAGATTCACACTAAAGAATTTCTTGACGACATAGACAAAATAATTTTAGACAGATCACAAGAAAATTCTAGACTTGACGAGATTATTCAAGACTTGAGAAATCTTGAACCTCATCATTCAAACTTTGACCAGGCATCCTTACAAGTACATCCCGACACTGATACTCTAAACGATTTAGAACCCCAAGATGAAAACGATGACGACACTGTACACTCAAATTCCGACGAAAATCCTATCGTAGGAATTCCAATTGCAGAATGTCCTGTTAATCACGGAATAAATCAAATTTTTGTAAGTTCGGTACTACATTCCCCAGCCATACCTAAAATAACAGTTCTTTTTGAAAACCGAAAACGAATCCATGTACAAATTTCTGAGTATAATTTCGAAAATGATGTGGTAAGATTTATAAAAGAATACGTATCGCCAGATACTGTTTATCACATGTATTTCGAAAGTCCCAACATATACGAAAAATTTTGTAACATATTACATAAAAACTTTAAATGGCCTTTTATTAAATTGAAAAAATGTAACCAAAAACTACTGGATGTTACAAATAAAGACGACATAAAAGAAATCATACAAAACTACCACGAGGGTAAATCCAACCACCGTGGAATAGACGAAACAGTTATCAAAATCAAAGAAAAATACTATTGGCCAAGATTAAAAGATTCCGTGCAATCATACATTAACGATTGCGAAATCTGTCAAAAAAGTAAATATGAACGCAACCCCTTGCATATAAAAATGAATGTAACCCCTACAGCCACAAAACCCTTCGAAATTGTTCATATAGACACATTTACATTCGAAAAATCTAAATTTCTTACTATAATTGATAGCTTCTCAAAATATGCACAAGCTTACCCAATAGATTCTCTAAACTCTACTGAAATTGCTGACAACTTAATTAATTTCTTTTCGCATCATGGAACGCCCTATCAAATTACCGTAGATAATGGAACAGAATTTAAAAATTCTATAATTTGCGAACTTTTAGCACTACATAAAATAAATATTCATTTTTGCTCACCAAATCACCCTCAATCAAATGGTATGATTGAGAGACTACATTCCACTCTAATTGAACATCTCCGACTTCTCAACAACCAAGGGTTTCAAAATACCCCCGCAAAACTAAAAATGACATACGCAATCTTAGCTTATAACAACTCGATTCACTCTTCAACCAAATTTAAACCTATTGATGTATTGCAAGGACACGTAAGTAGTAACGACCCTTTTAGAATCGAAATTGATAAAATGTTATTGAATAATTACATTGATAATCATAGAGAACGAACCAAAATTTTGTATTCCAAAATTAATCAAGATCTAATAAATCGCAAAGATAAAATTATTGAAAAGGTCAATAAAAATCGCGAGGAACCCGATATGTTTGCTCCTCAACAAAAGGTTTTTGAAAAAAATATTGATAGACGAAAAAACGCTAATAAATTTAAAAAACCGGTAACTTTAAAAGTAGTTAGAAATACGAAGAAAACAGTAGGTACTCATACACAAGACAAAATTCACATGAATAATCTAAAACGCCCACTCAAAAACACGTATGATTTTAAAACTAAACAATCTTAATTTTCTTTAGATATTTTGGGACCCTCGGAGCCTCATCCAAAATTACAATGAAAAATCTGGAAAATAACTTTGGACTCATACCCGTCAAATTAGGAACAGCTAAAATAAAAGAAAGTTATTTTAATCTAATTCATTATTGCGACCTAAATCCGATAATTGTGGAAATTGATAAATTGAAAAATCATTCAAGGGATCTAAAAACTCATGCCTCAAAAAACATATATTATTCAAGCGACATTGCAAATTACTTAAAAATCTTAGCATTCACCGAAGAAAAAGTTGAAAGTAAACTAGTTGAAATTTTACCTCCTCCTTCAACTCATAGGACAAAAAGAGGACTCATTAATGGGCTAGGATCTATATTCAAAGCTATATCAGGTAACTTAGACTCCACTGATGGAGAACGGTATGAACTATTAATAAAACAACTCCAAGAAAATCAGAATAACATGGCCGTAAACATAAAAAACCAAAATTTGTTGTCAATTTCACTAATAAATAAATTCAATTTAACCGTTAATCAAATAATACATAATGAGGAAATTTTAAAAGAAAAACTAGAAAGAATCGCTTCAGTTGTAGAAACAACTATCGAGTTAGGAAATACAATAATAATAAAAGACACCCTTATTCAAATTATTAATATGTTGGAAATAATTATTTCAATATTGCAAGATATAGAAACATCTATATCATTCTCAAAACTTAATATTATGCACCCAACTATCATGAAAACCGCAGATTTCTTTAAGGAATTACAAAAGATTCAAAGGAAATTAAAGGGCAGTCAATTGCCACTTGAAGTAACTTTAGAAAATATTTTGATATATGAAAAACTGATAAAAATCGAGAGCTACGTATTTAACAACAAAATAACTTATATAATTAAAATTCCCTTAACGACTATTGAAAATTTTGACTATTACCATTTGTACCCTGTACCAGTCGAGAAACAGGGTCAGTTAAAAGCAGTGATTCCAAAAAATAATTACTTAATAAAAGATAACTTCAATTACGCATTTATGAGCAAGCCTTGCCTTAAGCTACACCCAGCAACATCATATATTTGCGGCGAAACTAACCTCCAAGGGACCAAGAAAGAAAATCCATGCGAAATAGCCCTCTTAAATATCCAAAACACCTCCACATGTCAACAAACACGAATCACAACAAAACAAGCTTTGTTCGAAAGATTAGATCGAACAAATCAATGGATAGCAACTTTCCCATCAAAGGAACCAATCACCCTTCAATGTCATGATCAAACAGAAGTCATTGAAGCCATAGGCAGTTACCTCATTCAAATTCCAGTCGGCTGTTCAGTGACCACAAAACAGAAAAAAACCGCAAATGAAGAAAACTTTCAAACTTCAAGTCAACCCATGTTGTTTCCCGAACTACAATTCCAAAATTCTGAATCGTCAAAATTAAATCTCAATCTTGAATTAGAAGAAATTAATCTAGATGAACTACACCAAATTAAATCAAAATTCGTCGAAAATGAACCACTAACCAAGTTCCAAGGAGTGCGCTACACCCCCAGTATATGGACAATATTTATGTATTGTTTTTTGGCCTTACTAACAGGAGTTTTTGTTGTTAGAAAAATCTCAACTTATCGTAAGCCAGTAAATCAAGAAGAAGTACCAGTAGACCATACCACCGTTCAACTCCCTCGCTAACCCTTTGGAGTTGAATCTTCGAGGGGAGGAATTACATCAGCCCTAGTAACAGATCCTGCAGATGTCGGCGTTATCAGAGTTACCAGTTTCTAGGAAACCGCTGATTAGAACTTTATGCATTTTATCTAGTTTTCTCATTTTTAACATCATTATACATTTATATTTCTTGTAGTACAGATCGTAGTTGTAGAATTTTAACTTAGAAAAAATAATTAAATTTTTTAAAAAGCTATTTTCAATTTGAAAGTTTATTTTTAGCTACTTAGAAATATTAGGAACGATATAATATTCATGTCCATGCTCTCTTCGTGTCCAAAGTCCCCTGGGTAATCCCTACTAAATTTATAACGAAAGGTGAAAAGTGAGAAAAAAAATTGTTACCTTTCCATTAACTACAATATCATTAATTCATATTTTGTATACGGGGTAATCATTTAAATAACTAACAATGGCTATATCTCATGAACTAAAAATGCTTAAAACTAGAACTAGAAGGGAGAATTTAAATAACAAAATACAGAACTCGCCCCCCATTATATGCCATAAATAAAAACATATTTAAATAGATGGTATGTATGTCTTAATTAGATATTTTTTAATATTTCTAGTCCAAGAGAACAAAATAAATTATTTTTATAGGTTTCATATTTCTGATATTATGTTTAGTTCTTGAGATATACCCAATGTAAATTTTTTACACAAGTACGTACTTGTTTAAATTACAAAAGATGTTTAGAATTTTAATGTATTTAACCGTAACATTATTTCTCTCGGTAACTGGTTGTAAACATAAAATTAAGAAAATCTGAGGTCTCTTTCGAGCACCAACTCCTTTATATCATACTAATTAAAGACCTTAGAGTATTTTCCGCAAAAAAGAGAAAAACAAAAGCAGAAAGTCTATCTGGTCAACTCAACAAGTGTCCAATCAAAGGGACTCTATTTTCTATTACAACTTCCTTCTAAACGGTAGGAACATAAATACTGTAGGTTATTTTCTTTAGGACGGTAATTAATATTTGAACAGGGACTCTTTGAAGGAAAACCGCTTGAATTTTAAAATAAAAAATGCAGTACGGCCAAATCGTTAAGGGATGCAAAATAAAAGTAAATTGAAGGAAATAAAAATAAAATACAGCTGCAGATAAGAAATACAAATTATACAGTATAACTATTTGGGTTGAAAATCTCAAATTATCTACGTTCGGCAATGTTTAAATTTTATAACATATTATTTAATTTAAATCTAACATTTCCTAAACTGCTAGCTACAATCATCCCACGCATTGAAGATACAGTAAAAGCTAAATATATCTTATTAATAAATGATGACTGTCGCGTACGCCATGAATCAAACTGCATTCCAATATATGTGTCGGCCCCTGAACATTTTTCAATACGTTTTCCACAAGTTCATAAAAAAACTATAGATAATTAGCATGAGAGCATTGTAACGTTGGCTGATCCATATACACTGTCATCGTTGATATTTTTTTGTATTTGGCTCGCTCTAATGCTAACTCTCTGTAATTAGTTCACACGTACTTGTACAACGCGTATTGGAAAGTGTTCGATAGCCGATTATGTATACTATGTCCCTTACATTGCGATATTTCTCTCTTCCCCACTGATAATTAAAAAATATTCCTAGCAAAATTCCTCTTCATGATCTAACTATTATTATTATTATTATTATTATTATTATTATTATTATTATTATTATTATTATTATTATTATTATTATTATTATTATTATTATTATTATTATTATTATTATTATTATTATTATTATTATTATTATTATTATTATTATTATTATTATTATTATTATTATTATTATTATTATTATTATTATTATTATTATTATTATTATTATTATTATTATTATTATTATTATTATTATTATTATTATTATTATTATTATTATTATTATTATTATTATTATTATTATTATTATTATTATTATTATTATTATTATTATTATTATTATTATTATTATTATTATTATTATTATTATTATTATTATTATTATTATTATTATTATTATTATTATTATTATTATTATTATTATTATTATTATTATTATTATTATTATTATTATTATTATTATTATTATTATTATTATTATTATTATTATTATTATTATTATTATTATTATTATTATTATTATTATTATTATTATTATTATTATTATTATTATTATTATTATTATTATTATTATTATTATTATTATTATTATTATTATTATTATTATTATTATTATTATTATTATTATTATTATTATTATTATTATTATTATTATTATTATTATTATTATTATTATTATTATTATTATTATTATTATTATTATTATTATTATTATTATTATTATTATTATTATTATTATTATTATTATTATTATTATTATTATTATTATTATTATTATTATTATTATTATTATTATTATTATTATTATTATTATTATTATTATTATTATTATTATTATTATTATTATTATTATTATTATTATTATTATTATTATTATTATTATTATTATTATTATTATTATTATTATTATTATTATTATTATTATTATTATTATTATTATTATTATTATTATTATTATTATTATTATTATTATTATTATTATTATTATTATTATTATTATTATTATTATTATTATTATTATTATTATTATTATTATTATTATTATTATTATTATTATTATTATTATTATTATTATTATTATTATTATTATTATTATTATTATTATTATTATTATTATTATTATTATTATTATTATTATTATTATTATTATTATTATTATTATTATTATTATTATTATTATTATTATTATTATTATTATTATTATTATTATTATTATTATTATTATTATTATTATTATTATTATTATTATTATTATTATTATTATTATTATTATTATTATTATTATTATTATTATTATTATTATTATTATTATTATTATTATTATTATTATTATTATTATTATTATTATTATTATTATTATTATTATTATTATTATTATTATTATTATTATTATTATTATTATTATTATTATTATTATTATTATTATTATTATTATTATTATTATTATTATTATTATTATTATTATTATTATTATTATTATTATTATTATTATTATTATTATTATTATTATTATTATTATTATTATTATTATTATTATTATTATTATTATTATTATTATTATTATTATTATTATTATTATTATTATTATTATTATTATTATTATTATTATTATTATTATTATTATTATTATTATTATTATTATTATTATTATTATTATTATTATTATTATTATTATTATTATTATTATTATTATTATTATTATTATTATTATTATTATTATTATTATTATTATTATTATTATTATTATTATTATTATTATTATTATTATTATTATTATTATTATTATTATTATTATTATTATTATTATTATTATTATTATTATTATTATTATTATTATTATTATTATTATTATTATTATTATTATTATTATTATTATTATTATTATTATTATTATTATTATTATTATTATTATTATTATTATTATTATTATTATTATTATTATTATTATTATTATTATTATTATTATTATTATTATTATTATTATTATTATTATTATTATTATTATTATTATTATTATTATTATTATTATTATTATTATTATTATTATTATTATTATTATTATTATTATTATTATTATTATTATTATTATTATTATTATTATTATTATTATTATTATTATTATTATTATTATTATTATTATTATTATTATTATTATTATTATTATTATTATTATTATTATTATTATTATTATTATTATTATTATTATTATTATTATTATTATTATTATTATTATTATTATTATTATTATTATTATTATTATTATTATTATTATTATTATTATTATTATTATTATTATTATTATTATTATTATTATTATTATTATTATTATTATTATTATTATTATTATTATTATTATTATTATTATTATTATTATTATTATTATTATTATTATTATTATTATTATTATTATTATTATTATTATTATTATTATTATTATTATTATTATTATTATTATTATTATTATTATTATTATTATTATTATTATTATTATTATTATTATTATTATTATTATTATTATTATTATTATTATTATTATTATTATTATTATTATTATTATTATTATTATTATTATTATTATTATTATTATTATTATTATTATTATTATTATTATTATTATTATTATTATTATTATTATTATTATTATTATTATTATTATTATTATTATTATTATTATTATTATTATTATTATTATTATTATTATTATTATTATTATTATTATTATTATTATTACTACTTATTATTACAAACTAATTAGGGCTGAGGAATGAATCCTATTAAGCCCAAAATTACAAGTTCAATAACAAAGACAATTATTAAATAAGTAATAAGCAAATAACATAATGCAAACAAAGCACTAAAAATAAACTTTTAGTTTTCGTTAAAAAAGTCATCGAGTCGGTTTTTGAATACATTTACTGACTGTGCGCGAACAACACTCGAGGGTAAATTATTCCAAGTATAAAAAACTCTATTACAAAAAAAGTTTTCTCGGGTACCTGTTTTAAAATTTTCTTTGCTCAACTTATACTCATGTCCACGGAGGCGCACATCTGTATTCCGTGGGAGTATACTATAGAGGTTGGATGAAAAAGTGCCATGAAGAATTCTGTATGTCACAATTAAGTCACCCCTTAATCTACTGTGGGCAAATGAACACAAATTCGCCATGTTGAGCCGTTCTTCATACGATGGTCTGATTCTGCCGGAAGGTATTCGAGTAGCGTAGCGTTGGACATTTTCCAATCTTTTTTGATCAGAAACCAAATCAGGACACCACGCAGGTCCGACATATTCCATCAACGGTCTAACGTAAGTTGTATAAAGTTTAGAAAATGTTTGAAAGTTCACACGCGTGAAGGACTTTTTTAATAGGTAGAGCATTGAGTTCGAACGTTTACATACCACTGATATGTGCTCTGACCTTAATGAAGAGTTGACAATGAGTCCCAGGTCGTTATAGGAGTTCACAGTTGCTAACGCACTACCGTTTAGATAATAATTCACGCACGGGTTATTTTTTCCTATATGCAGGACGACACATTTTTCCGCGTTTAAAGGAAGCAGCCAGGTGTCACACCAGTTTGAAATAGTTTCAAGGTCTTTTTGTAGCTGGGTAGAATCTGTCACAGGATTACAGTATAGCTTAGTGTCATCAGCGTAACACGAAATATTAGAATTTAAGTCTTTGCCCAGATCTGCAGCGTATACCAGGAACAGTAATGGCCCTATGACAGAGCTTTGAGGGACACCACTTAGAACTGGATACTCTGACGAGAACATCTGTCCAACTTTTACCTTGAAGATGCGATTTGACAAAAAATCACTTATCCAGAGAAGTAAAGAGCCGCGAATGCCAGCTTTTTCCAATTTATAAAGCAATCTCTTTTTGGGAACAAGATCAAAGGCTTTAGCGAAATCAAGATATACGACATCGACAGGCTCTTTATTGTCCACAGACGTAGTCCAATCGTTTAAACAGGTCATTAGGTTTGTTAATGTGGATCGGCCTTTAATAAAACCGTGTTGTTCTTTTGGTAAGACGTCATAGCTCTTAAAAAAATCAGACATATAATTGGTTAAGATGGATTCCATTATTTTACAGGCAATTGGGACGAGGCTTATTGGACGATAGTTAGATGGACTGAGTTTGTCACCCTTTTTAAAAATAGGTGTCACCGAAGCAATTTTCCACATTGAAGGAAGTGTGTGAGATGTAAAAGAAGATGTCATAATAATGGATAGAGGTAAAGCCAAATAAGATGAGCATTCTTTTAAAAGCATTGCGGATAAATTGTCTATTCCAGGTGAGGAATTTGATTTGATTTTTTTGAGATTTTCATTAAACATTGCAGATGAGAACTCGACATTACATAAAGAGGTTGCTGTTCGGGCATTGTGACTAACTGGAATGTCGCCTGTGGGTTCTAAGGAAAACACTTGGTTGGCCAGAACTTCAGCTGTTTCTTGATCATTATTACATAAGTTTCCATCTGTTTTTTTAAGAAGCGGTACTGATACTTTGGAAGATAGAGAGCATCTTATGTGTTTAAATAGCGTCTTAGGGTTATCGCTACTAGCGATATATTCTTCGTATTCTCTTCTTGCGTTATCAATAATATTGATTAAATCGTTTGCGAAACGTCGAAACGTTAACAAAATCATCATGTCTTCTGGTTGCTTTAAAATTTTTCCACATATTTTTCTTATGTTTAATTAAAGTATTGGCAGATAGATAAGCCCATTCTGCAAATAAAAGGGAGTACAACTTGTTTCACATACAAGAACCAACAATCATCGCCTGCCACGGCATATCATCGCTCTCATCAACTCACTCCGCTTTTAAAGTTCGAAGAGTCAACACACATTGTTTCGTTTCTCGTTTATCGTCACTCCAGTTTTAGGCGTTTAAAAGTCTACATGTTTTGGGTCGGAATGCATTTCTTACTACACACAGTCCACTTTTAAGGTCCGACACGATATAATTCCTGTGAATCTTAACTACTTGCATGATCGTAAATTTCCTACAAGCAAATAAATGGTTTAATTGTGTTATAATGTAAATATATAAATAATTTGTGTTTTCATTTATATTGTCCAATAATTAAATAAATCATTTCCTTATGGTAGTCTTTTGTTTTCTTTGACTCAAACATTAATAACCTATCTGGAAAAAATCCATCGGAGCTCCCAATATAGATTGTTATTAAACGATTAGAGAAGGCATGGAAGTAGCAGCAAAAGAAAACATTGGGGTTGCAGAGAAAAAAGTAAGAAAATAATGATGTAATGAAAAATATAGTGAAGCAACAACAAAATAGGTACAAGCAAGAATCAAGGGGCTGGGAACAAATGAAGAAATAAGAAAACAAACCAAAAAACATAACAACAAAAACAAAATAAAAGAGGGCGAATAGACAATAAAATAAAAATAAATGAAAAGAAAATTAAAGAACAGAACAAAATCTACAAAGGCAAAACAAAGGGAATATAAATAGAAAAGGAGAAGTAATACTGGAAGATGAAGATAAAGAATTCAAGCAGGTGTAGATAGATTACTTTAAAGATCTCTTAATCAATCTGGAGATGATAGCAGAAGAGGAAATAGAAGAAAGGGACATAATTGCTGACCCAACAAGAGAAGAGATAGAAAAGGTCATTGGGAAAAATGCAAATGGAAAAGATGGAATTAACATCAAACTCATTAAATATGGAGACAACGAATTGAAAGAAAGACTGTTATCTCTAATTTTAAAAATATGGAAAAATTAAAAAATGCCAAGAGAGTGAGAAATAGAAGAGGTAATTACAATCCATAAAAAAGGTGACCAACAAATATGTTAAAATTACAGAGGCCTAACACTTATTAATACAGCTTCCAAAATTAGTCGAGGCAATGAAGCACTAAAAAGGCCAAAAGTTCGGAATTTTTTAGACTAAGACGGATCGGAATGCGGTTTTTGCATTCGCTTTCAAACATTTTTTGGAAAAAATGTCCCTACTCTTTATCTTCTACAAACCGGAAATTGCATTACTGCAGCCAAAAATGCAATCAAAAAATGCATTTTTTTGAGACAGCTTTTGGAAGATTAAAGAACTTTCTAAATAACAGTCAGAACTAGCTTAAATCGGGTTCCCGGAGGTTTTTGAGGTCGTTGATCACGATTATCATGTTCAAATTGACCCACAGCCGACCTGGAGCTCAGGAACACCGATGAACGTCATCTCCGTAAGACTCTCCCAAAATTCATGCGGGGAAGGTGAGAAACTCGGCGCCAGGGGGTTTCTTGGATCGCTGAATTCAAATATGGCATCGACGAACACCCCCCGGACACCTAGTGTGTCGGAACCCGGAGGTGGAATTTTCCGTGTGTTTCTGGCACTCGCCCTTCAGGCTCATGCCACAAACTTCCACACTCGTGAGAAAAATTGAACTTTCCCCACTTCTTGCACAATATACTATTACCGGTCCCTGTTTTGCATTTTTCCGATTGCTGTCTGGTAATACAGTCTGCCTTGATTGCGTTACTATGGTAATGACGTTCCGATTTATTGCCAAATGACAATTCGTTGATTTTTAATTTGCTATTTATGTCAAACTTGTTTTAGAAACTTTAAAAATATGGATTCAAATTTTGAATTATCTGACAGAAAATTAAATAAATAAAATAAATAATTGAGCTTACATCGAAGTGACGGTCTTAAAAAAATATTGTACGACACGCGACCGAAAATAAGTGTTAAGCTTAAGTAAGACCAAATTAAAATCAGATAACATTTACACATAATATTGTAACAACCAACTAGCATAAAGACCATCTGTAACTACTGATAGGTCTTTAGCTGCTGTTGTTAATATACTATTAAGGGATTAGGGCAGCGCCGTCACCAGCCAAAGGGATCCTGGAGTCCAGAAGGAACATCCATTCACCAGTGGCAAAAAATAATAATAAAAAAATTAAATTAAAAGAATAAAAATTATCCCTTAATAGCATAGTCAAGCGGTTCTTGGCAACTAGTTTTAGACTCTTTTAGTCCTAAGGGAATAGAAACGCCGAGGCTTCTCAAATGCTCGGAGTATTTTACTGGTTTGGAAAGGGAGGAGAGATTAATAATAAGTATTAAAACATTAACAAATGTATATTAACAATAAGTATAAAATTTGACTAATAGTCTTAAGAAAAAAATGAATAAAATTCCATTTAGGGAATAAAGCACTATAACTACATAATAATATAAAAATATGAATAAGATAAATATGATAATTTGGGACGAAAATATAAAATTGGCATTTATATGTAAATCAATCAATTATTATTAAACAAAACACTTTAAAATTAAGTTAAAAATATTTACCCATAATTTACAAATCGTACACAAAACTTTACTCTGCACATCACATTGTTTTGGGACTTAAAGAGTCCCCAAAAAAAAACCGAGAGATTTCGCCCCTTGGGCGAAAGTTCTGGACCTTAGTCCGAACTCGACTGAGAGCGTTTACTAAAGAGCCTTTCTTTCTGCCTTCTCTTTATATAAACCAAAATATCGTGATAATTGTATTTTTTAAAAATGTAGCCATTGACTAGATTAATAACCTGATTGTTTGTTTAATTTTCATACGTGTCCTCCTTTTTCATTTTTAATTTAAAATACTTATTTAGAATTTTTGGTAAATTCTTTATATTTCCAACTAATAATAATGCCAATTATTACAATATCAATTAAAAACAATATGAAAAAAATTATATATTATGAAACGAAGTATTAGCTTTTCGCATTGAAATGTAGGATCTATCTCCCCGTTTACGATCGCTTGGTTGAGTACTTGAATAAAAGTAAAATTGATATTTTCGGCATAAGCGAAACATGGTTAAATCCAGAAATAAATTCTAGTAATATATTTATCAATTCATATCGACTGGTTAGGGCAGATAGAGATGGTAGGGGTGGAGGTGTTGTTTTCTACATAAATACTAACATTCAATATGAACTAATTTTTTCTCATATTACAGTTAATCTTGAGCAACTATGGATTTCCACCAAGTGTAGTAGAAAAACTTACATTCTTGGTGTTGTTTATCGCCCACCCGCTTTATCAGTTAGTAATTTTATTAGTGAATTGGAAGACACTGGTGCTAATTTACTTCCTGAGAGTGATTTTTTGCTCGTATCGGGTAATATAAATATAGATTTTCTTACACAAAATCGGAAATGTGAATTATGCATAAATTTTTTAAACACTTTCGGGCTGGAGCAAATAATTAATGTGCCAACCCATTTTACGCCACATAGTAAAACACTCATTGACATCATCTTTGTGTCTGATATTCAAGAGATTTCATCGGTCAAGGTACTTGATATACGAAACCGTGGGATCTCATACCATTACGCAGTTTCTTGTAACATTGACTCATACAAAATTCAAAATAAAAGGAAAAATATTTGACTTAGATCACTTTAATTTTGATTTGCTACATATTAACTGGAATAGTATTTTTTCACTTGATGAATTCGATGAAATGATTACATTTTTAAACCATTCCTTTAATGAAATTTTTTACAACCACGCTCCAATAGTTACTAAAGGAGTAAGTAAACCTCGTGCCCCGTGGCTTACATACCATATTAAAAAAAGATCAGCCTAAGACATTCTACATCAAGAAGACATAAAAAATAAAAAACTGTAAGTAGATGGAACTATTATACTCAGTTGAGAAATTACACAACTGGAGCTATTCGGCGAGAAAAAAAGCCTACCTCGATTTCATACTTAAACATAAACATTCAAAAAGTACTTGGAATTCTCAGAAACAAATCGAACCCAGATATTCCTCCTGATTTAAAACAAGTCGATGACATAAATTTACATTTTAATATTTTGCCTAATATTGATAAAACTCCTATTACGTCTATTAGATTGCTACACAAAAATTTAATTTACAATTTAATTTCAAAAATGTTACTGCTGAATCAGTAAGAAAATCCCTTCATAACATAAAAAGTAACGCTGTCAGTCTTGATGACTTTTTTGCGCATGCTACATTTATTCGAAAATCGTTTATTAAATTATTTAACCATTATTTTTAATAAGTTAATTTTAACATTAAAATATCCTAATGCATGGAAACACGCTATAATACTCCCACTAGCCAAATGTACTGAACCGTCAAACCTTTCTGATCTCCGACCAATTAGTATTTTACCTACCCTTTCCAAATGCTTCGAAAAAATACTCAAAGATCAAATATCGCCCACGAAAAACGAAAAACGAAAATTAGATCATGAAACATCAAATGCCTTACCTGTAAAAAAAAGGGGTACCACAAGGAACCATTTTAGGACCAACTCTTTTCTCCCTATACATAGCAGATTTTCATATTTTCGTTAAAAACTGTTCAGTACACCATTACGCGGACGACACGCAGATCAATTTATCTTGTAATATTGACTCATTGGTTTCTTTTCAATCTAATTTTAACAATGACCTCAAACGAAAACATTTCTGCGGCACACAATTTAAAATTAAATCCTAATAAATCTATTTCCATTTTATTTGGTCCAAAAAAACCATGCGAAAGAGCTTTACAACAATTGGAAATTAAAATAGGCGATATGCCTCTTTTATTTACCAACGAAGGAAAGAATTTAGGTTTGTGGTTAGATTCTAATTTGCGATTTAGCTAACACGTTAATATGTTATCCCAAAACTGTTACAATGTGTTGAGGTTGATATATCCTAATCGAGATTTGCTCTACACGGAAATAAAAATAAAACTTTGTGAATCATTATTTTTTTTCAAAACTTTTTTACTGCGATACTGTTTACGGCCCAGCATTACTACAATCTGACTCTTTGCATTTACAAAAAATTCAAAACAGCTGTTTCCGGTTTGCTTATGGTATTTCACATAAAACGAAGGAGTCAGATTGGCTAACATTGTCCAGTCGTTACACTTGCTGGTATTAGTTTACAAAGTTTTAAAATTACGAAAACGATCATTCTCGTACGTTGCTAGTAAAAAATATAATGATATAACGGCGGAATATAGATCCTACACTATTCTTGATTTTAAAAAACTTCTCAAAGAAAACCTTTTAGCTAATCAATCTGCATTATAAAACGAAAACAAACTGTCATGAAATAGGCTTATTCTATTGACAAATAATTTTTTTTTACGTTCATGCCAAAAACAAAACTTTATTTAGTGAAAAAACTGGTTCTTTATTGCACTAGTGCAATAAAAATTTTATTGCACTCATCTGTCATTTTACTACAGCGTTTTATGATCATGACAAACATAA
Organism: Psylliodes chrysocephalus; assembly: GCA_927349885.1. Taxonomy (NCBI): domain Eukaryota; kingdom Metazoa; phylum Arthropoda; class Insecta; order Coleoptera; family Chrysomelidae; genus Psylliodes; species Psylliodes chrysocephalus. The sequence goes on from OV651817.1 coordinate 66,247,410, forward strand.
ATATTCAAATCAACGTTGTAAAAACAATTGCATATTTAATATTATTTTCAATCATTTAATAAATAAATTAATAAAAAAATGTATTTTATTAAATATGTCATTACAAATTATGAACACAAACGTAAATAAATGCTTCAAACAAAGGTACACGATCACGGCTACCATAATTTGGATAATACAACTGCAGTTCTATAAAACATTTTTTGGTTTTTGCATGAACGTAGAAAAAATATTGTATGCAACTCGTGCAAAAAGTGTTTATTGCACGCGACGTGAAATTGTCAACGAGGCCGTCAGGCCGAGTTGGACAACACTTACTTTTTGCACTTGTTGCATAAATAACTATTAAATATAATTTAAGCTGTGTTCATTAATACAGGTAATCAATTTGTGTATAAAATAAAATGTATTTATTTGCGTTGCAGGTTAAGTTGAAAAACAGCCTTGTGCTGAACTTCGCCTTTTCATCATTTTCCTTTTTTTCTTGTTATTGTAAATGTGTAACTATGATGAATAAAGACCATTTATTATTGTTATTACTATATATTTCCTGTGGCAGGTATTTTACAGTGTAAATTATTTAGATACTTTAAGCCTAACCGCAACAAAATGTACGGTAAATTTGTTTCGTATTTGTAACTGTAATACATTTTTTTTAATTTTAAATTTATTTCATGTTGTACCTCATTCATACTATTATATTTTTTGTGTTTTTTGTAAAAATTTTAAAATGACGACTGTTAAAACTTTATAATCAGAATAAAAGATATATATCTGTCTATCTAAAAGGAGGTAGTATCTCAAACAAACTTATTATTTAATATCAAAAAAGTTTTATTCGAGCTTTCCATTCGTTTGTCGGCTAATTTCTTGAAACACACCCTCGTATAGGCGTAAATCCAATCAACGCACCTTCAAACAGCATTACTCTGTAAAAGGCCCGAGTGGATAGCTAACGTAGCCCAACAAATTTAATCCAACACAAATTGGGCAGAAGCAAACATGAAAGATATGTAAAATAAATAGGGAAGAAAATCAATAAAACATTTTAGAATAGAGGGAGACGAGACTATAAATATGGGATAAAATGAATTTGGGTAATCCTATTGATTCAGGATTAACGGGTCAGATTTGAGATCCGACGAAAGAGGATTGGCTTCCGAAAGAGTCTTTGAGGGTTTTCAACTTATTTCAAAAGATTATGTGACAGAAAATTTTAACATTTTTATGCTAAATTTTTTTGTTTTCAAAGATAGAATATTGAAATTTTGGTTACAGATAGATCTAGATAATTTCTTTTTATTGCTTTAATAATAGTGATAAAAAAATGTATTACTTTTGAAAATATGTGTTATACCTTTTGACCACAAAGAAATTAAACGTACTTGGCATTGTATGTACGGTTTCCAAGAGTCAAGCCTCCTATTCCTGTTGAAAACTCTGAAAACGCAGTATTATTTTGTGAATTAACTCTAAATTGGTCGCCTATGACACTTTATTCCAGAGTAACTTCGCAGCTTTGTTTGGAATAAAATATCTACTTCTGAATCAAACACTTTTTTTTAGGTCATATTTTACGACCCCTTTCTATTTTTCGCAGTACCTGGTGTCCCGGGGTGGGTCTAGCCAACACAGGTATATCTACTTTTCCATCCAAATGATTTCAAATTACAAAATTTCAAAGTGCATCGAACACTTAATGAAATTTGTGTTACTAGCTCTCTGACTATAAGTATTTTTTATCTCTATCGAACGATTCAACATAATATATTCCATTTCTGTTATTTCAATAAAATTTTCGAACTGATTTAAGTTATCTATTATTTTTGTAAGCTTTTTAATTAAATTTTCAAGTGCCATAATGACTGAATATCATATGAACTGCAAATATTAGCAGATTATTTTATTAAATACCGTATAATTCTATAAATTAAGAATTTAAAAACCGTATGATTGTAGAAATAATGATTTCTATATTTTAACTGTATAAATGTCCTATCAATGTTTATGCATAACGCATGAATGGGCCTTTAACGCATTTTAAGTACAAATCGAATAGAGTATGAATTTTATTTAAATAATCTCACTCAGTCACCCTGGTGCTTTGGCTCTTCTATCTATGCTATTCACTCCTGGATTTTCCGCCTGTTTTAATGCTCACACCTCGAAGGACCACATGGTTGCGCGTGAAGGGCGCTGGTTACTTATAAAGAAGTAATTTCAGAGAGAATCGTTTATTTTATATAGGGGTGACAATATGTATTGACATTAATTCATAATTAACATTTCATTCAACTTATATCTATAGCACAGTTTATAGCTTAAAAGAATCAGTTCGCTCACTCGGACCAATTGGATGTTCCAAAATAACATCCACTCCAGGGATACAAATTTAGGATGCGCAGAAGACTGCTGTTTGAATATAGGCGGTTGTCATAATTGTATTAGGCATTCCAAACAAATGAACTGTCAGTGGGAAGATTTGATATATCCAAGTGTTGCGACATACAATGTTTTCTGTTTACAATACGTAAAATCATGAATAATGGATTACATTTAAATATTTTATGTCAAACACAATAAAAATAAGATACATTTTTTCATAAATTGGCAGGCTTTGTGACTATTATTTCGAATAAAAAAAAACGTTCAAGATGCAAGACTATATCTCTACCCCCTTAGATATACCAGACCTTCTCACTGACAGCTATTGTTAATAGTAAGAGAGCCCACTGCAAATTACGACCGGCATCTGATAACAAAATTAAATATGCTCCAAAGACATGTAACAACATTGTACTTTGCCAAATTGCTCCTGTGCCAATCTGTAATCTAGAGTAAAGTGGTTAAAAAAAATTATTTTATATACAAAAAATTACATGAGACATGGCAGCGATAATTGTGTTTTCTCTGAAAATGACAATCCTAATTAATTGTGAATCTAGCTTTTAAACCTGAATTATTAATATTTTACCTAACTTTGGCAGAGACAGTCAATAATAATTATAAACTCTTGTTAGATAATTTCTTTTAAACTATAATCATAGTAGTTTTTTTGTCGTTTCTATGACAACCTGTAAAAATGAATCACAACAAAAGGCATACAAATAAATTCTTAAATCAGCAAAAATTGATTCATATTTTTAATGATTTTTACATACTAATCGTGTGTAGTTGTTTTTGCTCGATATTAAGAGAAAGAAAATGTTTCCCGTTAACGATATATTAAGATATATTTGAATATGTTATTATCTCGAAAACTTTAAGGGCAAACAAAATTAGCGCTGTCATGCCTTATGTGATTTTTTTAATATAAAATATTTTTTTTAAACACTCTGCTCAGGATTGGGATTGTCACAGGTGCCATTCGGTAAAGTACAATGTTTTTACAAGCTTTTGGGGTATATTTTATTTCATTATCAGATGGCAGTAAAAATTTACAGTGGGCTCTTGGGCTATTATGATTTGATTCCGTATGCGCCAGGGATACAAATCCGAGTTGCGCAATGTAAAACTGGAACATTGAGATCAAAAGTGCCGACGCAGAGTGAGCGAACTGATTCTTTTAAGCTATAAACTGTGTCTATAGTAACATAGTAACAGTGGCGGCTCGTCGGCTCGTCCATCAACAAGCAAACTTAACAATTTCCTCTTTAAAGCGTAACATACAACTAATTAGGACCGTCCCTGGGTTGCTGTTGACCGTGTTTTTATACTAGTCCCTTTGTTGTGCTGAAAGAGAAAGAATATCTTTCAACTACACAAACAAAACTGACAGTTCCCAAGTGCTTGTTGACAGTTGTGAGAAATTTTTGGCGCTACCACAGAAGAAACAACACCCTGTGGCGCTACTATTTAAAATAGACGAATTACATCAAAGACAGGAGAAAGAGGGAGTAATAGATAAAAGGGTTCATACTGCCTTCAGACAAATCCAGACCGGTAGGCACATACTTTGATTACTATACGGAGCAAGAGAGAGGTCCGACACGTCCAACATAGGGCCCGGCCATTTTGAACCCTATGACACAGTTTAGAGCTAAAGAATCAGATCGCTCACTCTGCGTCGGCACTTTTCATCTCAATGTTCCAGTTTATACACTGCGCAACTCAGATAATACAATATATGACAACCGCTCATAATAAAACAGCATTCTTCTGCGTATCCTGAATTTGTATCCCTGGAGTGGATGTTATTTTGGAACTTTCAACTGGTCCGAGTGAGCTAACTGATTCTTTAGCAATAAACTGTGACTCTAAAAATAATATTCACTGACACTGACAGCAGCAAGCAAAATATCAGGTGCGTTTTAATCATCCGCTTTGGCTTCCGGAATTGTCGGTTCAGTCGTTCTAACCTGTCAGATTAAAACAAGAAAACCGACAATTCCGAAGCAGAAGCGGATGATTAAAACGCACCTATTAAAAATATTGCGTCAAGATGTAGGCAACACGTAATAAGGGTTCAAAATGGCGGAGTTTTCTATCTCCTTTTAAAAGGCACTCAGAAAGCTGCGCAGTGCGACCATTCTCCGTATAGTAAGAGAAAATCAAAGTATGTAAATCAAAGTATGTGCCGGTAGGTATCTATTATTCATTTGTTTACATGAGATTTGTAGAGGTATTAAAAACCGTAGTTGAATTATGATATATTTTTATTATTAGTAATATTATTATCTGTAAAGATGGTTTATTAATTTTAGAAAAAGAAAATTAGAACAAAGACTTTGGTGAAAAATCTCAAAAATAATTTATTTTGGTAGGATTGATTTAATAGCAGCTTTCCAAATTTAAATTTTAATAGTTTTACATAATTGCAAGTTATCACGTTAAATGAAAGATAATTTCCTCCAGCAGTATTTCATTCCCAAATATTGGCACAAGCAACACGGCTAAACAATATGTAAATTGCAATCTGGCCTCGTTGTTATAATGACGTAATTGTTGTTACAGATCATTTACAGTGTTTAATCTTCATTATATGATTCGGGTCAGATTGTTAGGATGTTATCATACGCTATTTCGGTGGAGTTAGTCGGCTCCTGGCAATTAATTGCGAAATCGATATTATACGTACACCCATGTGCATTTATTGAACTTTAATGGCTCTTCGGAAATTTCTAACTTAATTTGCTATTTGATAAATAAAATTAAAGATGCAAATGTGCAGAATTTAAATAAATTGTTGTTTTTTTGCTAGCAAAATAAACAGGTTTTAAAAAAATCTTTATAAAAGAATTTATAAAAGAAAATGTTTATATTAAAGATTTTTTAATAACGCCCTACATATTGGTAAATTTGACAAAAAGTGAAAAATAACTTAACTTGGTAAAGCAGTTCTACCAAACTATTATGTAATACAAATTATACCAATATAACAGATCACAAAGCTACAATCGCATATCTTCCAATACAAATGAAAAAACGTAATGTTTCAATAAGATTAATTATAAAAAGTTACAAGAAAATATTCAGAACCATAGGTGGAAAGACTTTTATAGGATAAATAACTTAAATGAAAAAGTTAGTTATTTAGTAAACACATTAAACGTATATATAAATAAAAATACCAAAGTTATTAGAGAATAAATTTTGTAAAAGGCAACAATGAGTATTATTAACTCAATTACAGAAAGAAACATAATTCATCATATTTATAAAAAAGATTTGGAAAATATAGAAAAAAATAACCATATTTAAATTATAGAACATTAACGGATAGGTTATAAGGAAAGCTAAAAAAGATTTTGGTAAGCAAATAATTGAAAATAAAGAAAATTCAAAAGGTCTATGGAAAATTAATAATCAAATACAAAGCAAATCAAAAAACAATAACAATGAAATAAAAGAAATACATACTTATGATGGGATAAAGTAACAGAGGCGAAATATTTAGCTAAAACGTTTAACAACTACTTTACTGAAGTAGGTGTAACTCTTGCAGAAAATATAAGTCCTCTATTGCCTTTAACAAATATTGAAATCAAAAACATAATAAAATCCATAGCAAACAAAAAATCACCCGGAATAGATAATATACAAGAGAATTTAGAAATATTTACCCCACTGTTAACTCATTTAGTTAATAAAATATTACTGCAAAGAGAATTTCCCATTGAACTAAAAAGATCGTTAGTGATATCAATATTTAAAAAGGGCAATAAGACAATGCTATCAAACTATAGATCAATATATTTAATCACCACTTTTGCAAAAGTTGTAGAGAACTAAATTTAAGATTACAAGAATACCTTAATAAATGTAAAGTAATTTATACAAAACAATTTGGATTTCGACAAGGATTTTCTACAACTGATGCAATTCTAGAGTTCACCAAAAGGGTTTACCAGTCGGTGGACAGTAGTAAACCAAACCTAACTTAACCATTTTCCTGGATTTAGCCAAGGCCTTCGATACTATACATCACGAATAGTTATTGCTGGCCTTGGAAGACGCAGGAATACGGAGAACGACATTAAAGCTTTTTGAAGACTACCTTAATAACCGATATCAACAAGTTAAAGTAAAAGATGAGTTTAGCGAAAGCAAATTGATTAAAACTGGTGTACCACAAGGGACAGTCCTTGGTTTTGTCCTATTTTCAATATATGTAAATGAATTGTATATTCAAAAGACTACAGGCCAAATTGTAAGCTTTGCTGATCACACGGCTAGTTTTTACGAAGCAGATACCTGGGAAGAATTAAAATATAAAACAGAAAATGACTTAAAAAAAATTATAGATCGGTGCTCTCATAAAAAGCTTACTATAAACCACAATAAATAATTTTTTTGCTTTTTGCAAGCTATAGTAACAGCTTATCAGATTATAATAAAATTAGTATCAATTATAAGAATCAGAAAATTACCTTACAAAAACAAAACAAAATTAAATACTTAGGTGTTAGGTATTCTAGACTGCCACTTACGATGGGATAAACAAATAAATAATCTAACCAATACCTTAAGAATGTTGCTCTTTAAATTTAAATTCCTTAAAAATATATTACTCATCTTAAAATTTTGACTACGCACTTGTTCAAAGCAGACTTCAATACTCCGTTTTCTGTTGGGGGGCTACCACAAAAAATCATCTGAATAAACTGGAAATACTTCAAAAAAGAGTACTTAAAATCATATACGAGTACAGTAATTAGGTATCCAACAAATTTACTGTAGGATGAAGTCAAAATTATGGATATCAGACAATTATAAATCATCTGAATAAACTGGAAATACTTCAAAAAAGAGTACTTAAAATCATATACAGTAAAAAAATTAGATATCCAACAAATTTACTATATGATGTAGTCAAAATTATGGATATCAGACAGTTATATATTTATGCAGTTTTAATGTACACTTACAAACATAAAGATATTTTACAAAAAAAGACCTTTAACTATCAAACAAGAGGTAAAAATACAGGAACGGTATATACTCACCTTGTTAATAAGTCAATTTCACAAAGATTTTTTTTATATATAAGTGGAAAAATATTTAATTTTCTTCCCGAAATGTACAAAATATATTTGCTTACTATAAACTCATTTCAACTGATCAAAACATTTTATGTATTTTTTAACATTTTACTAAAAAAAAATTGTTATTTTTATATATCGGGTCAGGTCGGTGGTGTAGCGGTCTAACGCGCTTATATTCATTTATAAGCAAGTTTATGTGTCAGAGACTGCTGGGCTTTGAATCCCAGACCAGACCATGTGGATTTTTAATTAAATTGCATGGTTCGGTATAGAATTTGATGTGTGTCGTATTATTAGAAATTAAATTTCTGTTGATATGACATGCAGATTATAAAAAATCGCCATAAATTACCGTCTCGATGATGGTGTGTGAGGTTTTCCGGGTTTTTCTCACCTGTAAGTCAAATGGCACCATCAATCATCTTTAAGTCGCCCCGGAGCGCTACGGCAAATAATAATAATAATAGCCGTCCCTTTTCCCGCACAAGCTCAGCTTTTGGGGTTAAAATTCACTCGTAACGGGGTGAATTAGGAAGAGTATTATTATTATATTATTATATGAAGAGTCATATACCTATTTAAAAAAAATCTAATTGGTTCATATTAATTTTTGTAATTATTTAAGTCACATTATATTTTATTATATCTATTTTTAAAATCTTTTTATTCAATACATTAACATTAATGCACTATATATTTAAATCATGTATAGTAAAAGTAAATAATTCGGCAGCCTATGCGCAACCGTTAGGTCATAAATAGGCCACCAGTTTATCTACATATAACATTATCTCTTGTATAAATAATTATTGTACACCATAATGCTGAATAAAGATTATTATTATTTTATAAATGTACAACACGGATTTCAAAATAAACTTCATTAAAATTTTATAAATAAATTCACCTGTAGAAATTTTAATTTAATAGGTATATTTTTTCAAATAACTAAACTTCAAAATCCGATTGGTCACTTCCAATTATTTTTAACTAACTAGATGCAAAAGGGAATCTGGAGTTTGTTAAAAAAAACAAAAATAAATCTGCTAGAATCGCTGGAAAGTAGAAAACATATTTTTTGTTCTTCTTTAAATTTAATCAGTGGTAACCAATTTTTTTTATTTCCATGATTATACAATGAGGACGTAAATTGTGCCCCGCTTCTAAATGAAAGAAAATAGAGACATGAAAAATAACGATGTGAAATTAGAGCGATATGATATATTTGTTATAACAAGATGCACTTTACTTGAGATGTAAAGTAGAGGGAGTTACTATCCTAAAATTTTCCTATGGAAAATAGGGTCTTGTTATACCTTATTTGAAAGATACATTAAGGGTTACCATGAATGTAACTTACGAGGATGGGATGAAAAGTTTCCAGCCTAACATAGAAATTTGTTTAGGTTTGGAAACAAATAAAAGTCTGACGGGGCTAGGTCGGGCGAATACGGAGGATGGTTTAACAGTTCAAAGCCTAGCAGATCAATTTTAACAATTACAAGATCGGACCTGTGGGAAGGTACATTGTCCTGATGAATCAGAAATTTCTTTTTTGCCAAACCAGGGTGTTTTTCGCTTATATTCTGCTTAAGCTGGTCCAGTTAGTCGCTGTAGTACTCGGAATTTATTGTTCTTCCCTTTTCGAGATAATCTATTAGGAGTATCCCTTTAGCATCCCAAAAGACTGTTGTCATGACCTTTCCAGCAGACGGTACTGCCTTTGCCTTCTTTGGAACTGGTTCGTCCTTTGCCGTCAACTGTTTGGACTGTCGTTTAGTTTCAGGGGTATAACGATAAACCCATGTTTGATCAACCGTAATAAATCTACGCGGATAGCTTTCTCATACCTAAAACTTCACACAAAATATAGTGAACTCGCTCTTTTAATATGCCCACAGCCTCAGCTATCTCTTCCAATTTTAAGCTGCGATCTTTTAGAATTAGTTTGTGAACGGTTTGCACCATTTCTTCAGAAGTTACCGTTTTTGGCCTGCCAGAACGCAGAGCACCATCAGTGCTAATATGACCACGTTTAAAGCCCGCTACTCAGGTTTTAACTGTGATAAATGAAGGAGCAGATTCTCCTAGTGTAGCACCTAGTTCAGCTTTTATTTCTGTCAGCGATAATCCTTTGATATGGAAATATTTTATCACCGCTCTTATCTCGTTTTTTTCCATCTTTTAAAAGTGGCGCACTTTATAAGCTTTTAAAATATCCAGGACACAAACTACTTGACGCACTTACTTTGAACTTCGAGCGTATACGACGACAAGCAAGGCTACACAGACACGTTGGAACAGGAAAGCAAATCGGGCCTACTATAGGTTGTAACAATTGATGTTAGTTTTACTTACCGTGTTTTAGCTCAATTTTAATTAGGGCCGTGAGTAGCACTTAATAACCTTGACAAAACTTAACTATAGGAAAGGTATGTAGGGCGCCACCAAACTTACATAAACATATCATTTAAGGTGAATTATAATAGTTTGGCAAATATAATTAATATGACTGATGTTAAAACAGAATGTATATGTTTATGCAGGCAAGTAACAATTACAATCTACACAAGCCATGATTCATTTAAATTACTTCTTTATTTAATTTTTCAAAGATAAAAATGAAACTTTGATGCCCTTTTTTTTAAGTAAAGTCCTTATAATAATAATGATAAGTAACTTTAATTAATAAAATTTTATCAAAATTCTTATTCATTCTTATACAATTCCATTAAAAAGATACAAGAAAGAGTAGAAAGTAATAAATTATATATTTTCAATATTTAACTATTTTAATTATAATCTAATGCCATAACAAAATACGAATAGGTGTATATATATTCCATTAGGCTAATCTCTAAAATTTAACAAACTTTAGATTTCTAATTTGTAAATCAGGAGTTCATATTTCTCGCTAGTTCATTATCATTGATAAGCGGCCTGTTATAAACTTTATAAAATTTTTGGGAAATCTTTGATCAACAGGCTGCAGCTCTAATCGTTTCTATGTTAACTCCAGCTCTAAATGCCGCTAAAGAAGCGGCATGCCTTAAATACTATAGGCTTAAGAAATATTCGTATCAGTGCCTTCTTTATTTAATATTTTCTTTATCCACCTTGAAACAGTCTCATAGGATGCTGCATGATAAGGCTTGCGATGTGTAATTACTAATTTCTCAATATTACCTCTTATTAATTTAGTTTTCTCAATGTAAAACAATAATAACGATGCTACACATATCTCAGGTTTTTTTTTTGAGAAAGTTATTATTGACTTAGGCATGACCTGGACCGGATGATTTCAATAGTTTCGGCATTAACATCCCAATTTTCTCCCCAAGGTTAGGAATATTCCCTATCTCTATTTTTGAAATAATTTTTATCAAAGAGCAAGTAGTTTAAGTATAAAGATAATGAGTAAGATAAAAGAGATTACGGGTCCCACGTATGACAATATCCAGGAAATGTAGGACGAAGTTTATAAACACCCTTCAAAAAACGATGTATCAAGTGATCCTCTGATTCTTTGACAAAATATTCAACACGATCTAATAGTATTGAAAATAGAGTAACTTTAGCCTTTAACAAATTGTTCATTTAAAAATTCAATGATATTGTTTACAGGACTTAATAATTCTAAAATATTAATTTTACAGAACATCTACCATTCTGAATCCTCTACCTTCATACGATCTCCTGATAAGAGTTCTAGTCACCAACAAGTAATTTCGTAAATATCGGAAACCATGGCTGCGATTTCCAGTAGGGTACTATGACCACCCCCCTCCCTTTTTCTAAAATAATCTTAATAAGTACTCTAGTAATAAGAGGAAAGGCATAAACCATCATCGAAGGCCAAATTAAAGTAAAGGCATCCATCCTGAAAGATCCTGAATCCTTTTCCATGATAACATGTTCGACATTTGATATTTATCTAAGATGAAAATAATCTATATGAGACTTGCCAAATTTTAAAATTATTTCTGTAAAAACTTTATTATTTAAACTATATTCGGTTTCGATCGATTTTGATCTTGATTCACGGTGCGTCTCCGTGTTATTTACAGATTTTATATAAGTTACAATAATACATATGTCTTTTCTTCTGTTGTTCATCCTATAATCCGCGACAAGCTTCACCCTTGCAGACTGTTCCCCAAGCATATTTAGACGCATCCCTTTATATCTCAAGTAGATATTTCCTCGGCAACAGAGACTCTTGTGAATCAGCTAAAACTTGTAGCCACCAACGCAAATCAGATTTTCCTTTTGAAATAAATATTTTTGAGTTATAATTTCCGCTAGTGTACCCCAATGCCAAAAATGTTTCCTTTTCTAGAATGTTAGTTTATTACGAATTGATGGACAAACAAATATAAGGCTATTTCTTTTAATTGTATCTCTTGGCAAAAATATAGATAGTTAACTTGCTAGAGCTAAAACAGAATCATTTACATCCTCTGCTAGGTACCAAACATGATTTACGGTAATTGATCAAAAAACCTAAAGCCTCTAACCAAAAAAATATGATTTTCACCAAAGAGAAAAAATCAACTAAATAATTCACTGAAATATAATACAAAAAATATAATATCCAAGGTATTGTGTAAGCGGTTTTAATATGTTTATAAGAACAAATGTACATAACCCAAACGGTAAACAATTAAATTCAAATAATTTTCTTGAAATATGAATCGCAAATATTTTCTATGAGGTTTACAAACTGGTATTAGAAAATAGGCGTTTTTTAATTCCAAAATAGCCATATGGTTGAATTTGTTATTATGTTTTTGAGAGTTTGATACTCATCCATTTTAAAATTCAAAGGAATGTGCGCATGAAGTTTAAATTATGGTGCCTGTGTAAGTTGTCTTTCCTTTTTTGTTGCTTTCAGTTCTGACCCTGATTTTTTAATAGCTTGTGCATACATTACATCTATTTAAGGGACTTTCTACGTATAACATCTTATCGACTTTGAACTCCCTTGCAACCTTATGCATTTCTGTTTTTAAATTGGGATATGTAGTGTGTCTTCTATGCTAGACAAATGAAAATGAGCTGTCTATTTTAATAGTAATTACTCCCTTTCTCCAGATGGTATCCCCTCTTTAACATAAATCGCTTAGCGTTTTACTAGATCCTCAGTTAAGGGGAGTAAAAACAACACCATTTTATTTCAGAAATAAGTATGAACAACAGGTATAGAAAAGTCAGCCTGTAAACATCTATAAGTTGCCTTTATGAATATTTTCTGTTATCATATGGGTACAAAAATGATACATTAATAGATATGTATGTATTGTTAAAATATATAAGAGGGCATGAAGGCCAGAATGTATATGACGAACTAACTCAGTAAATAAACATAAATATGCATTGTTAAAATATATAACATGACCATTAAGGTCAAACTGTGTATAATGAACTAACAGTAAATAAACAGATATGCATTGTTCAAATTTATAACATATATCAGACTGTATATAATGAACTTAACCGGTAAATAAACAGATATGAATTGTTCAAATATATAACAGGACAATGAAGGTCAAACTGTATATAATAAACTAACTTAGTAAATATATAGATATGAAACAGATATGCATTGTTCAAATATATAACAGGACAATGAGGGTCAGACTGTATATAATAAACTAACTCAGTAAATAAACAAATATGCATTGTTTAAATATATAACAGGACCATAAAGGTCAGACTGTATATAATGAACTAAACCAGTATATAAACAGATAAGCATTGTTCAAATATATAACGGGACAATGAAGGTCAAACTGTATATAAACAGATATGAAACAGATATGCATTGTTCAAATATATAACAGGACCATAAAGGTCAGACTGTATATATTGAACCAAACCAGTAAATAAACAGATATGCATTGTTCAAAGAGATAACAGGATCATAAAGGTCAGACTATATATAATGAACTAAACCAGCAAATAAACAGATATGCATTGTTCAAATATATAACAGGACAATGAAGGTCAGACTATATAAACAGATATGAAACGGATATTAAACAGATGTGCATTGTTCAAATATATAACAGGACAATAAAGTTCAGACTGTTTATAATGAACTAAACCTGTAAATAAATAGATATGCATTGTTCAAATATATAAAAGGACCATAAAGGTCAAACTGTATATAATGAACTAAATCAGTAAATAAACAGATATAAATTGTTCAAATATATAACAGGACAATGAAGGTCAGACTTTATATAAACAGATATGAAAAGGATATTAAACAGATGTGCATTCTTCAAATATATAACAAGACAATTAAGTTCAGACTGTTTATAATGAACTAAACCAGTAAATAAACAGGCATTTTCTAAATACAATAAAGGTAAGACTGTATTTATCATAATGAACAAACCTAGTAAATAAAAAATTGTTTAAATATATAACAGGTCAATAAAGACCAGATAACGGTATATAATGAAAATTGACTGAGATACGAAGAAAGTAACTCATATAATTACAAATTAACCGTGTCTAACCATATATCGGAGACAACCTGTATAATGTATTTTTTTAATGTATGGGTAAAAATAAACTTAAATAAGTAGTTAAAAGATATATTCTTCGAATATTATAAGAGGGCGATAAAAACCAACCTGTATAACAACGAACCAACCCAAAAAAATCACGAAAATATTATTATATTTCGAATTAAATGGCCAGCTTTCAATTCCAATTTCTTTGTTCGTTTCGATAACGTCACTATATCGTTAATGTATAGAGAAAGAATAACTTTCCAATATAAACACATAAACAATCAAAATAAAAGTAAACGGCTATCAATTTAAAGCACTTACTTGAACAACCAACATAAATACATTCTAACCTTTTTTTTTTAACTTAATCTTAATCATTTTTTCACCAACATTTCTTTTTTTCATTTTAACAAAATTCACTTTTATAAATTTAATATCGAAGTGTACACTCACACACTAAAAAGCGTAATAAAGTATGGGTGATGTGATGGGACAGGAAATTGTTTTGTTTTCTTTAAAAATAGTATACGCTTGCATAAAATGAAGCAACTACATGTGTGTTCTATTAGGACCAGATTACGAAGTATAATTAACATCTTTATCATAAGGTTTGTTTGAGTTTCTTTAAAATTTGGTACAAATACAAACAGTTCGAAAACCAGTGGAACAGTTTAACCCAAATTATTCGTCACGTACAAACTATTAAATATTCCACTGCTCAACAGTATTTTTAAAGAACCCGAACAGACCTATAGTGTTTCATGAATTTCAGATATTCCCAACAAATTCAACCTGATACCTCTAGTAGAATGACGTAAACAGAGAATACTTGAAAATGAAAATGTAAATTAATTATTTTCTCTAGTTAACATGAATTGTTTTAAATTAAATAAATGTAACGACTGTACCTGTTGTTCACCAACACCAGATTTTCAGTGAAATCGCTGACTCATCCCTATTATACTGGCAGCGTTTTATGTAAAAGTAATAAAAACAAATAAAAAGCTCACTCGATAAAAATAAAAGCGATGGAAAACAGTGAGGATGACGGAACAGCATGAAAAAAGAACGACATCATACTTTTGAAAACTAAGCAGAACACACCGTTTGATAACAAAATTGCTTTTATTGATTCCACAAAGAAATATTCCCTTGAGATAACTTTTTGTTGACCAACTAAGAAGAGCTTACAAGGGGACATTGATAGACACTTGTTGAATAGATGGAAGCCTCTTTTAGATTGTTTCCTTTTCCTTTCTTTGGCGGAAAATTAATTAACTTAATGGTGTAGATTTCTAAGAAAAACTACCATCTGAAGAGGCGTTGTCTCTTATTAAATACTAATTTAATTTTGAAGTACATAAATTACCGCTCTTTGATCGACAAAGTAAGACAAAATTAAATGTTTGCTTTAATCAAGTATATTACTTTCTATCTAGATTCTAGACAATAAATATTTTCATGGAAGTAATAGCTATTTATGTAACCACCCAAGTAATTGACAAAAACAAATTTTATAAAACATAAAACATAACGTTCTTACAGCAGTAATAGATGCAAAATGGGTGCAGTTTTACCGAACTTATTTATTTTAGGCATTTCTTTATAAGCTTACCACAACATACTTGGTAACAGCGTTGTGGTTACTCTGATGACGTCACACATTAACTAGTAGCACTTGTCGTTGTCACTTGTCAAATTTGGGATTTATTTTGTTTTTGTTTAGATAAATAAAAGTGTTTTTGTCACAGACGTCTTTTGGTAAATTTGGTTTTCGTTATTTTATTTATTTAAATATGTCTCCTCCAACAAAAAGAAGAAAGATTTTCATAAGTATTATTTGTGATAAAATAACAACGATGAATACTTCTGCCGGTAGTCTTATATTTCCAACTTTATATTTCAATATAAATAACAGTATCCAGTGGACATCTTTAGCTTTGGAAGAAGATAAACATATTCTTATTTCTTTGTTTTATGAAAAGTGGATAGATTTGTTTCTGGAGCATGATTATTTCCAATGCTTCAGAATTAAAAGACAAAGTCAACCAGTAATAATGGCGTTAATCATGGGTTACACGGATATTGGGATGCGGAAGGGAAAAGCTATAGAATATCCAATTTCAATTGATGAATCCCTATTAATTTGTTTGTGGTATTTGGGTAAAGAAGATTCCATCCTATCAACCATATATAATACTGCACTACGGTTAACACATGATTGCATAACAGAGATAATGTCTGTGGATTATTTATTTATGAAAAACATCCATACTTGGGAGCGCAAGTCAAAGACGGCATTATTAATAATAATAAAATAATTGAAATTAAACGTCCATATTCTTGTTCCAAATTAACACCAGAAATGGGAATTCAAGAAAAAATGTTTAAATATCCAGCCAATACAGATGGCCAAATTGAATTAAAAAAACATTGATTAATATTATCAAGTACAATGGCAATTGGCTATAACGGAAGCCAAATATTGTTATTTTTTAGTTTGGAGCCCACTAGGAATGTTCGTTGAGAAAATTGAGAGAGATGACAATTTTTGGTTATGTGCTGAACCAAAGTTAGTTGATTTTTATTTAAAGTATTTAATATAAGAAATTGTCAGAAGAAATTGATGTAATTTATTTTTTTTGTGATTGTATTTTGTTATGCGAAATGAAATGTTTCAGTGAATGAAGAAAAGATGAAACCAATACATTATATTTTTTTATGAATTTAAAACAGAGTATATATAATATGTACAATAAAATATACATGCATACTATAAAATAGTTTTCAAAAAATATTTCGTCTACACTACAAATTAATTGTGAGATTGATGCAATTTTGTTTAAAAAACAAATATGTTATAGTAGGTACGTACCACAGTAATATTAAAGCGCTTTCTAAAAATCAGTTTCTTACTCTAAATATACCATAAATAAAGCCACCCAAAGCTTTCGCGTGGATACCAAGAGTGTATATTATCGAATATAAATTATAACAACAATAATGTTTATTTACAAAAAAATACGATCAATAATTATATGTATAAAAATCCTTTAATATTTCACCTTAGAATATAAATAAAACAATTTAAATTTAGTTAATCATTTATTTAAAAAATAATTCCACTAGATGAAGAAAGAAACTTTCGAATCCGTCATCGAAGTAATAAATAAAAATATTCTCTGCAAAGAAATTACTATTAACACAATAGTTACAATATACTGACAAATTGGGCCAGCCCGCGTTTCAGGTGGAGAGAAAGGTAGGCGTCCCATTAGACTAAACGGAGAAAGAAGTATTACCCGTACAATTGTCTTTACATAAACAAAGAGAGGGTTGCATACAAAGATATTCTATGAAATGGATGAGGTACCTCTCAACTTCCACTGAACGGAAAGCGGTAGAACATTCATTTTAATTTTAGGTGGTGCAAGCGACTAGCGTTCCATATGGCAATGGCCAGTAACTCAGAAACTACTTAACCAAAATTTTCGCAGCCTCCTAAGCTACAAAGCATATAAAAAATTAAGAAAACTTTCTTTTCTTTCATTATTTTAAAAAAATGCTATTTCCTTTAAACATCATTTAAATTTTCTTTTTTAGGTCCAATGACTTTTCGTCCCCCAATCTGTCAGTTGTCAGCTCCAGTTGTTTCTTTATAATTACCAATTTCGTTTTTAATTTTTTTTTCTTCTTCTTCTTCAATGTGTCTAAACTTATTTGTTCTGTATGGCATTTATATACAGAACAAAGATGCCCCGGTTCGAATACCAGCACCGACGGGTTTTTTTTTCAAATCTCCAAGTATGTGTTTTCATCATTGGGGTTCGGGGATGGACTTAATATTTCGTAGGGCGATTTAGAGATTTTTTCCGAATTTTCAAATTATTTCAGCCACTTACTTTTCAGATTTCGATTTGCAATTACTCGATATTAACTTACAATTAAAAAAAATAATAATAATAAGAATAACAGAACACGACATTGACACCGATGTAACTGACGGTTTTCGTTTTTGTTCTTTTTTCTTTTGGTACATTTTCATGAATTTTAAGAGAAATACATAAAAAGGAATAAAATTTTATCCGACACACGTGTGGTCAACAGGAAACATGTCCGATGATACCTAACAACTAATCCCTCGCTGCTGGTCCCTGGACAGGCTCTGGATAAAAAACGGAATTTTGTAGTGCCAGTGACGGAACTAAGGAAGGGAATTGGACGAGAAGCGTAATGTGCGTGATAGTAAAATACGGAAAATATTTTTTTATATATAAACATAACAAAAGCTAATCTAAACAATAATTTATATTCTATACTTTACTAATTTTCTTACAAAACATTTGAAAATTAAAAAAAATCTTTATCTTTATTGTTTAGGGATCTCTCTATCCGGCCAGCAACTAGATGAAAAGTTGAATCAGTAGATCTGCCTGGGGTGTAAGCATGTTGGTTTGGATGTACTGGTGTTGTTGTAATCACCGCATCCCTTATGTACCTTTCGCATAGTCTTTCCAATGTCTTCATGGAAACCGATGTCAGACTAATTGGTCGGTATGTTTTTGGGACAGTGTAATTCATCTTTCCAGGTTTATATTTTTTGTATCATATATGATGTTAAAAACTGATATTCTAAATTCAACAACTATGAAAGGGCTTAATGTAAAAATCTACATGCTGTCAATCATAGTTACTACGGATGAATCCATTAAAAAGTTGTGTTGTTAATAATAATAATAATAATCAGTCAAGTTGTCGATTATATCATACAGTTTACGGCACTCTCCCAAAAGAATTCGACATGAAATAGTTAAGCTCGCAAGATAGCTCCCGCGAATATTAACTAATCATCAAAATTAAAATTTATTACTCATTTGTGAACATCCTTTAAAAATATATAGACGAAACAAATTAATTTATTTTTGTTATGATGGATCCACCATTATCATCCTGAAACTAAAATGCAGAGTAATTCAAATTCAAAGTAATTCGATCACTTGGGAGAGTGATGCTCTCAGCATTTTGGGATGCTAAAGGAGTATTTTGTTTGACTATCTACAGAATAAATAAATAAATAAAATCTTTATTGTTTAACAGAGAATCTTCATTTACAAGACAATATAAATTAGAATACATACATTTTAGTATAATACAGTTACACATTTAAGACAGACATAATCAATACCATACAGTTAGCAAACACTATTTAATATATTAAAGTTACAAAAAAATATATATGTATATAAGGGAAAAAACAGAAGAAGAAATCATAAACATTATTCCGTTCACACTACATTACATTATATTACAGCAACAACTAGAATATCAGAAAATTATACAAAAAATCAAAGTTAGAGATTTATTGTAAAAGTAAATTTAAATAAAAATATTAACTGAATTTATCTAAAATTAGTGTTAGTGAATCATAGTTAATATCGCATAAGCTTGCCACATGATTAAAGTTGGGGAGTTAACAAGTATTAGAAATTAAAAATTTAAAAAACCGACTTCAGAAACGTGCAGATGCCATCACCACATCTTAACCAAATTTATATGGGACCACCCCTGAGGTACCCCCTTACTAACAAAAAAAGAATCATATAAATCAAAAAAGGTGGTAAAACATTATCGCTAAACATACATAAAAAATTAAGAGTTTGAGGATGTTTTCATGGACCCAAATTATTAGATTTTGACCAAATATATATGGGACCACTCCTGAAGTACCCCCTTTCTAACAAAAAAAGAATCATTGAAATCGGACACCGTGTTAAAGAATTATCGCTGAACATACATAACAAAAAAAAAATATCGCGACGAATTGTGAACCTCCTCCTTTTTTGAAGTCGGTTAAAAAGAATATTAGTTCTCGCATTGTCTGAGTAAAACGTAGTAATACTTCTAGAGTTGATTTTGGGAACATGAAAATCCACTTGATAAAGAAGATGTGCGGAATTGATAGAATTTTGTGCCAATTTATAGAGAAACGTCAGCCCTACATGTATTCTACGAAAGCTTCCTGGGGCCACTTTTTTTATAAAAAAAAATATTATTATCTCGCAATTGTGACTTATTATCTCACAATTGCGACATATTATCTCGCAATTGTGAGTTATTATCACGAAATTGTTACTTATTATCACGCAATTGTGACTAACTATCTCGCAATTGTGACTTATTATCACGCAATTGTGACTTACTATCTCGCAATTGTGACTTATTATCACGCAATTGTGACTTATTATCACGCAATTGTGACTTACTATCTCGCAATTGTGTCTTATTATCACGCAATTGTGAATTGTTATTACGCAATTGTGACTTACTATCTCGCAATTGCGACTTATTATCACGCAATTGTGACTTACTATCTCGCAATTGCGACTTATTATTACGCAAATGTGACTTACTATCTCGCAATTGTGACTTATTATCACGCAATTGTGACTTATTATCTCGCAATTGGTTATTGTGCCGTCACATATCTGCTTAAAATGGTGAGCTTTGGTCGATGTTTCGTAAAATAACAGTGAAGTGATTCTCTATTCTCGAGCTTGTAGTAGCTTCAGGTGAGTTTTGAGTTTAAACATATTTATAATTCATTAAATTGTTTTACAATTTTAACCATATTTTAAGATATTTACAACACTAGGCGATGGATTCAAGATCAAGAAATATTCTTATTATACACTAATTTTTAAGTGGATGTAATTATAGTGAAATTCGAAACATACCGAAAGAGAGATTTTCAACAAATATATCAAGAAGACAACTGAAGAGGATTTTAAACAAAAACAAATTGTTTAGAAAAAATATTTCAGTGGAGTTGATATTTTAGTAAATTTAGTAAAGTTACAAAATTCTTCCCAACTCCATGGCTATAGATGGATGCATTTAAAATGCATTCAAAATGTTTTCTCTGTTTCGCAGAATATGGTTCGTTTAATATTACAAAACTTAGATCCTTCTGGAGTAGAACTAAGAATAAGACGAAGATTGCATAGAAGGCAATATAATAATACCAATTTTTTATGGCATCTTGATTCATATGATAAATTAAAACCATATGGTATATGTATAAATAGCGCTATTGATGGATACTCGAGGTTATCATTTGGTTGAAAGCACTAGTAAAAATGGTATATATTTTTCAGTAATTACTGGATGCAATTTTTGTTTTAGGGTTTTTTCTTAAGATTATTGAAAAATATGGTGGGTGTCCAAGAAGAATTAGATCCGATACGGGTACTGAAAATGGAACTGTAGAACAAATGCAAAAATTTTTGAGAAGAACTGCTGTTGACAATGAAGATCAATTTTCATATGACAACAGTTTCATCTATGGAACCAGTCACCAGAACATAATTTAGCCACGACTCTTAAGTGGGGATATGAAACAAAATTTATGAACAATTTTATCTAACTCATTTAAATATTAATATGCAATAAAATAATACACGTAACTACTTTGGTTTTTTTTAATGATAATTTTTTAACTTACCTAGGTATTGTTAAAATTTATGAAAAACAAACATTATGTAGGCAGTTCTTCAAAAAAAAAACCACACAAATTTTTGATTACTGTTGTATATTTCTTACTGAAGTTAAATTAATAAAAATATGTCGTATATAAATAAAGAATATCTTAAATTATTTCATTTGTAAGGACCACTATAGTTGTAAAAAACAAAATTGTTTAAATTATAGCAATTTAAACAAAATACAACTTAGTTCACTGTGACTGCTGTTATACAATCAACCACATCTATGTACACAGTGATGTACGATTTGAAATAACAAATTTAAATACATATCAACATTCAATTCAAAGAGTCTATTAAAAAGTGAAACAGATAATAGTATTGAAACGTGACAAGTTATCACTCAACACAAAATAGAAAATAGTCTTAAATGGTAAAACGAAATAAATGTTCGTGAGTAATGCATTTTTACGCCAAATAGAAACTTAAGATACTAACGAGAAATACTGGCAATGACACGTAGGTACGCCTCAAACTGTAGTATTTTTAATTTGCTTGATTGAGGGGATTGGTTACTGTTGAACAATTAATTGATCCTACCGAAGTATAATAGTTTTAATCTCAATATTTATTAATCTCCTGTCATACAAAAGTAAATGGTAAAAAATACTGTTTTTAGTACATACACCAAATTATAAAATAATCAAAAATAGAAACATAACATTAAAAAGAAAAGAACAAATAAAAGAATATTTCCTTCGCAAAAATAAAACATAATTTTGTATTATTATATTCAGAAACTAAGCAACTTCAACATTCCAAAAGTTTGCATTTAAAATAGAATTAAATATCGTCGTTACATTCTGGTAGATACTTCTTCAAATATTCAATTGTATTTATCATTTCTTTTGTGAGTGTATTGGGTAGACACAAAATGTTATTTATGTTTCTAAAATTGCGAGATAGTAAGTCACAATTGCGTGATAATAAGTTACAATTGCGTGATAATAAGTTGCAATCATTTTCAGCGATGAATCGAAATTTGATGTATGCATTGGGGATTTTCGAAAAAGGGTAATTCGTACACAAGCCAAAGCTTTTCATAAAGACTGCTTAAAGCGTACTGTAAATTTTCCCAAGTGGGTTATAATATGGGGATGTATGAGTAGTAAAGGTAAACCTGAAATTTTGACAGAATCCTCGTCCTTATACTTATTTCTAACCTTATTTTAATAACTTTAAATTATAGTTTTTTTTTTGTTGTCTATAATAGTACATAATGTGAAACAGGCATTAGAAATTATAATTTTAGAAGGTTTAAATGACGATTATATTAAATATTTCCATTAAAAACTTCCAACGGATACGAATGTTGGCGAGCGCATCCGAAAGCTATAAAGTCGCCACTAACTGCTGCCCTTAAACATCCACAATTAAAGACAGGCACAATTCTTAATAAAGTCAGTTTTAGAACATAAACATTTGCGCATGCTTAGATGTCAAAATAAGAGCGGCACTAATAGTGACTGACCTTAAGTGAACTTGCAATAACTCTCTTATTAAGGACAGGCACAATCTTTATTAAAGTTAGTGATCTGCGCATGCTCAGATGTCAAAATACGAGCGGAACTAATAGTGACTGACCTTAAGTAAACTTCTAAAGTAAAATTCTCTATTCTATAAAGGTTATGTTTAATGTTTACTTTTTATCCAAATTTAATTAAATATTAATTCACTTTATTTTATTATTATTTCGTTGTTTAATAATATATATTTTGTTTTTAGATGCTGAACCGTATGAACAGGACTTAGTTTAAAGTACAATTGATTTTTGAAGGTATATGATTACTTTTTTTGAGACAATACAGGAATCATTACTAAGTGTATTCGTATTATTTATTTAAGGTAATGTAACAGTAAATTTTACTGTTACATCAATTGCAGGAAATTTTGATATTTTATAACCTAATTTGTATTAGTTGTTCCCAACTCTATTCTTTAAAATAAAGTAATTGTAATTATCGATTTTTAAAAATTTGGGACAAAATACCTTCTAGAATAATCAAGTTTTTTGGTTTTGAAGACTTTTAAAAAGGCGAACACGGCCGTTTGGGTTCTTTTTTCTTTTCCTTCTCTCGCGGTGAAATCAAGTTATTTTTCATAAATATCTATATCGACGTTGTGTGAGTTTGTGCCAATTTGATTCGGAATTTTAAGGTAAAACTTTTGCAGTTAATTTCTTTCATTTTTGATAGTGACTTTTATTGTCTTGCATTAAATTGAAAAGGGAAAGTATTTTCTTTGTTATTTTTCTTACTTTATATATATATAAATTTGCTAAAATGTGTCTCCTTACGCTTTACATATAATTTATCTTTATCTTTCATTCACAGTTTATTACAGAAAAACTTCCTTTTACTTGATTGATAATATTAAACGAATAGTTCCATTTTATTAGTATTATTACATACATTATTTAATTGATTATATATTATTATTAATTAATTATTTAATTAATAAAGAAAAACTTTCTTTCCCTTTATTAAGAATATTAAACGAAAAGTTCCATTTTATTAGTATTATTTTATACATTATTTAATTTTTCATTTACCGAATTTCTTTCGTTTCTTTTTATTTTTCATATTTAGTGAAAAACTTCATTTTTCTTTGAGAATAGTAAACGTAAATTTCCATTTAATTAGTATTATTACATATATTATTTAATTTTTCATTTACCGAATTTCTAATTTTATAATTGATATTAGACATAAAAATTCCATCTTATTAATATTATTAGGTATGTACATTATTGAATTTTTTTTGATAGACTTAAAATTTAAATTTTTCTTCTGTATTGGTGACATTAAAGATACAGATTTCAGTTCATTCTTATAATTATCAAATAAATTATTTAACTTTTCATTTACGGATTTAATCTTTTTATTTTTAATATTAAAGATTTACATTTCCTTTTTTTTATTAACACTTTATCTTTGTATATGCGGAGTGGACATCACCAGCAAATTTGAGCATTGTTTGGATTAGTTTTTTTTTCGATTTCTTTTTACGTTTTTTTTTCTTTCCTTTTACAGTTTACAAGGTCACAGAAAGTCGTAACAAAACGAACGGTTTTGCTTTTATAAAACGTTAGCCATTTATCAATTATTTTCATTGGTAAACATCTGCAAAATTTTTATTGTTGATTTTTCATTGGTTAAGCTCAACGAATATTGTTTTTTAAATTTAATTTAATTAATTCTGATTTAGTTTCGATAATCCAAAGGGAATAACGATCTATTAAAAAAGAGAAGGAATATAATTTTCTATCTTTACATAATACTTTAATTTTTTTTTGGATGTAATATATCAATAATATTATTCACTTAGTTAATTTTCTTTCTTAATGCTTCTATTATCTGATATAGTACATTAGAAATACTATTTTTACTGTTAGTTAAATTTTATATTATTACCTGTAATTTAAAAATTTAACTAACTACAACTTGCCTTTATTTTCACTTTCTTTATTAAAATTTAATATTATTCTCGATTGTTTACTTTAGATTAATAATACGGTATGTATTTGTAAAGTTCAATATAAATGCTAATTTTGACTGAATCGCTATTTTATCATAACTTGCTTGCTTACTTCTAACTTGGTTGTAGTTATAATAATAATTTTATAATCTATCATTATTTTATAGTTGCTTTATTAATCGCTATTTCTTTTTGTATTTTTCCATTCTTAGAAAGTCCCAACACCCGAATTCTAATTAAACTATTGAGGGAAATTAGACTTTAACTTTTACTTGTTTTGAAACGTATCACGATTTGTTGTTTGATTTAAGTACGCAGTGGTGGAATATTTGTCTAATTGGGACTTCCTTGTTTGATAATCTATATATATTGCCTGGCAGAATACTCTTGTTTTCTCTCCATTACAGACTACCTCACCGACTAGCGCCGTTTCCTTCACCCTTGCGACGTCGCTACAACAGAGGAAAACTCCTCTTCTGAACAATAATTGATCCTTACCCTAGCAGCATTACCGATCCCTAGAAGACTAGTGGGAGTTTGTAGCACCCTTCAAGGAGAAAAACGAGATCACCACCACAGAGACCACAGCAAGGCAAGTCCAATTAGATCCATTCACGTTGGAAATATAAATACCAATTCGTACATACAGCACAATAAATTGTTCTTTTTTTTTTGTTAAATAAAATTGTTAAATTTTATTGATTTTTTTTATTACAGATGGCGCCCAACTTTTCTTTTCTTTAAATATCTTTCTAATTTTATTTCTTTTTTTATTTATTCAATTAAATCAAATAGGATCGCGGTAATTTGACATCCGTGGTCCTTCTGTTACTAGTGGCATTGAAGAGTGGTTCAGAACCAAATTCCGCTGAGCTAGTAAACAAAAATAATTGGGCCGCAACTTTTTCTCTCTCGAGAGTCAGAGTTTCGTATCAGTAAGCTTACTTTAATGTTGAAACCGTACGGCACCCACTGCCCGTAACAACTGCGTTATGTAGTAGTCCGTTCTTTTGTGTTTGCATTGTAGCCAGAGATATAATCTTGGAATCACCATCTTTGTCCATTGTTCCGTTGCTTCTGTGTCGCATTCTTCCTGCTACATGGCTATTGAGTTATTTTTTTCTGTCCTTTTGGCTAAATCGTTCATTTCCGCACCCTTTCCTTCACCATTAATGTAATTGATATAATTCCTGCTATTACGTTAGTCGTCTTTCTAGATATTGTTCGATAGGTACAGGATACTTACAGCCTGTTGCTGAAATGAAATTTCGTGAAAGAAAATTTTTAAGTAACAATATTGTTATGTCATCCTTAAATGGGTGGTTTAAAGATGCTCTTAAATTGCTGAAGCATCGCTGGGATAAATGGATTAGAATTAAGAAAGATTAGGTTAAAAAAACCAAATTTACAGGATATTGAGCAGTGTATATGTACAACTACATCTTCAGTCAGTCGTGCTTCAGTCGAGTGCTTTGAAAAATATTCTACTCATCGATCAGTGTGGCCCTGGTTACGATTTGAGTGAGCGACCTAATATGTACAGCTCTACAGCTCGGAGCCTACTTGGACCGTAGGATAAATAGAAAAATGAATGATCTGAATGTATGGGAAGGAGTATGGCATATAAATTATGGCACAACGAGCCATCTGCGCTTTATTGTCGCTATGCGAACCCCAAGAGGAGGGAAAGTAGGCTGGACCTAGGCTTGATTGGGGGAATTTGCCAGAACCTTCAGGGGGAGCCTGAAAAAGTAAAGTCTTTAGTCGAGATTTGTATTAGGTATAGATACCAGCAATAAAAAATTTATATAATTGGGAAAATGGCCATCCAATTCTTCTGCAAGGAAATGCTTAAGATTATGGACCAAAAATTTACACACTGTCAAAGCCAGAATTGGAATATTGAAATTTTTACAGTTGAAAAGGACTTTTTTTATTTTACCTTTAGTATTTTCAAACCTTCTATAATGCGTAAGTTTTCAAGTTCTGCTATCTAAATTCGGAGAGTTTCTGATAATAATTGGATCTTTCAATCAGCTATTTTTTCTCCAAACGTTTTTAAATAACAGTTTCCTGTCTTTGTCGGTCATGGCCTTTTTAGAAACATTTTTGTGGATCTCGCTTTATTATTTTCTTTGTTTTCATTGTTTTCATTTAAAACTAGTTCTTGTAAAGTCAATTACTGGAAATTATTTAGAAATCTTCGAGATTATCCCGCACTGATATTCCACCACTGATTGGTGGGATGCTAAAGCCGCCGGGCTACGGCAACCAACTTTTAAGGTAAGCCCTTTTACATTAAAAATTTATTACATCCAGACGTTAAATTTTTACTTTTATGCTTTAGCGCCTCTTTAAAATTTTATGGATATATTCATCAAACGTGAGAATAAAGCGATAATTTTACAATTCAAAGTGGAAAGTGGTCTATAAAATGAAGTAATGTGAAAGATATATAAATGTAATCGAGTAAGTACATTGTTATTATTAAATTGATGATTTTCTTTCAATCATCTGGGCTTTAACGGTTTTTTTTATAAGCTAGGGACTTATAAATACTACCTCGCTTCAAAAAAATTCATA
The DNA here is from genome assembly GCA_927349885.1 of Psylliodes chrysocephalus. NCBI lineage: Eukaryota > Metazoa > Arthropoda > Insecta > Coleoptera > Chrysomelidae > Psylliodes > Psylliodes chrysocephalus. Next base: position 66,275,019 of record OV651817.1, read on the forward strand.
CTTTGCCAAATGTATTGTTGTACCTACATCTAAATTAATTATTTATTTAAATAATTCTCTAACTAAAAACTTGTTAAATTATGTCGCGAATTTGTTTTAGCGACAATATGGAAATTTCAGAAAGGGTTTTTTATTTAAACCGGTAGAATTATCACTTATAATATCACAAGAGCTTAAATTATTTCTGGAAATTTCCTTGAGGTCACGAATATTTTGAAAATATTCGTGACTGAAAGAAAATTTCCAGTAATAATTTGAGCTTGCGTGGTATTCGGTAAGAAAATTTCACACCTTTTCACACCATAATTTTAAAAAAAATTATTAATCCAACCTAACATTTTAAATTAATTTCACTGCTTGTCAAGTTGGCCAGGATATTGTTGTTTTTGACATATATTGATTTGTCATTTTTATTTAACCGGTTTTATCACAAAGCTTAATAATTACTAATTTTAAACTGGAGGACTACGCATTTAATATGAAAAAGAAAAATTTTAAAGATTATAAGGAAAGTGTGATCAAAGTCATGTGGAACTCTACTGCTAGACAGTTACAAGAAATTTATTACGAAAAATATAAAATAAAATATAATCCGTTTTCTGATGTGGAATTTGCGACCGCCAGAGCTGCACGCGATGCTAAGCGGAAAACATTATAGAGATACCCATTAAAACGAAAAGTGAGTGCTTCAGCCTTAACCAGTGACGAATACAAAAAAATTATTAAAATGTGGGATGAAAATACTCCAGATGGATAGCAGCGTACATTTTTTCACATAGTTTCACATGAGTTGACATGGAGAGGAGGGGAAGGATATTCTGCGTTTATCTGATACTTTAAAGAAGAAATTGATAATTTCGGAAACCAAAAAGGTCGGATAGAATATAAACCAATATTCTCTAAAACCAAATAAGGTGGTTCTAAAAATCTTATTCAGACCAAACCCATACGGGAGCCAACCCAATTTGAAAGGTTGATACAAGAATAGCCCAGTTGGTAAGAAGATTATATCTTTATGGTTTAAATCAGCAACCTCTGATACAGGAATTAACACCAAAAAAATTAAAATAACCAATCATTCTGCAAAAGCAACAACTGTTTTGAATTTAGCTAAGGAAGGAGTTGATGAACAACACTTCATTAAAATTACTGAACACAGTAATAGTCAGTCAATCACACCTTACTTACAATTGGACGTTGAACATCATCATCAGATGATTGAATCTATGAGGATAATTTCATCAAGTTCTAGCAAGTTTAATCATGATCAGAGTACAAGGCAATATAAAACAGAAAACTACCAATTCAAGCCAGTCCACAAACATTTAAAATAATTATGTTTTTAATATTAATAAAACCTATAATAATTAAATGTATTTCGTTATTATTTTGCTTATTCGTCGATACCATTAGAAACTTGTCAATGAAGATATTAGTTCAACATGTTATAAATTCTAAAAAAATCATATAGGTACATTCACCACATTTCGTTAAATAAAAAAAAATTACCAACTTTAGTTAAACCAAATGCTAAAACTCAGATGGGTACTGTGACATCTAGTGCCACTCATTAGTAAGTGCTCAACCAGCTGTACTTTTACTCTATAGTTGGCTGCTTGATTTTGTCAATAAAAGGCAGAGCTGGTTAGGCACCTTGGCGGTTCGCCATCACTTGTCATGTTTTAACCTTAATTTTTAAACTCTTTTATACTAATAATAAAGTGGTGTAACTTATTTAGTATTATTTGGAAGGCAAAATGAAAAGATGTTACACTGGCGACGAGTCATACAACCCATAATTAAGTTTTTTTCCTTGATTTTAAGCAAAATAGGTATTATAAGACATGGTCAATACTGGCAAGTTAGAAAATAAAAATTCCTTATAGGAATAATAGGGAAGCAGCACAAGCACAACCAGAGGCAAACATTGCAAGAGGTCAAATTGGGAGTCTTTCGGAGTACAAAATACAGACACAATGGAGTACTTACCAAGAACGAATGGAACAATATTTTCTTGCGAACTATATTGAGGACGACAGGAAGGTCCATGTTTTAATCACCGTTATAGGAGACGAAGCTTATAATATATTAAAAGGATTATGTGATCCTGATCTACCCATAGATAAATGTTACAATGATCTGTGTCAAATTTTAAAAGAACAGATTACAAAAAAATAGTCTTCAGAGAACGGCTTGAATTTTATGATACAGCAGAAGAATGCGCAAATTAAAGACTATTATGTAAGGCTGAAGAATAAGGCTATTGAATGTAAATTTGGTACCAATTTAAATGATGTATTAAAAGACAAGTTTGTATCTGGGTTACGAAGAGGGCCAATACTGGAGAGAGTATGTGAAGAACATACTTTCATCCTTCAAAAGATAGTTGAAGTAGCTTTAAAAAAAGAGGTTGCATATCTTCAAGTCTATATCATGATGCAGGTAAATGCACTCAGTATTAACAAAAATTTAGCAGCATAAAGAGACAGAAGACAAGCAGGAGGTGTGGAGAGGCCAAGGAAAGCAAGTATTGAAAAAGGTTCGAGAAATATGCAACAGTTGTGGCAAAGTAGGCACAATTTTAAAATGTACAAGTAGAAATATTAGTGCAGTATATGTAGACAAATAGGATATTTAGCCAAGGTTTGTAATGAGAATAATTTTAAAGAGCCAGTTCCTCAAGAAGGTGAGCACAATTTAGACTTTATTGACATGTTTTTTGTAAATGTTAATAATTATATTAAACCTACTAAAGTAGAGATTCATGTTGAAAATAACCCTTTGTTGATAAAGTTAGACTTCCGGAGCAGGAATATCAGTCATACGAGAAACAATTTATTTTGATAAATTTAAAAATTCGCAATACTAATGTTAGACTAAGAACCTATGATGGTAATATAATAAAACCTATCGGTGAAATTTTGGTGACACCTCGGTATGGTGATATTTCAGCTAATTGCAGGCTTGTAGCAATAAAAAATGGTTTTACTCCCTTGCTTGGCAGGAATTAAATGAATATTTTTAAATTTCAAATAAAAGTAAGGAAAATATTATTCATATTAACTCCAATTGTAAGCTAGAGAGTTTATTTAGGATTTAGGTCATTACAAATATAAAAAAATTGATTTAAAAGTTGACCCCAACTGTAAGCCTGCGTTTTGCAAATCCGATACCTTTTTCTTTCAAAGACGCCATTAATTAGGAACTCGATGAACTTGGGAAAAGAGGGGTGATAGAGTTAGTTGAAAATTCGGAATGGGCTACACCATTGGTACCGGTTGTAAAGAGTGATGGAAAAATACGTGTATGTGCTGACTATAAAATAACGGCAAATCGGGTTATGCAGGATATTAAGTATCTTCTTCCTTAAATTGAGAAATTGCTTGCTGCGTTTCGAGGTGGCGAACATTTTACTAAGTTAGATTTTGCAAATGCATACAACCAGTTAGAGTTAACTGAGAAAACAAAAAAATTATTATGTTGGAACACGCACCGGGGAATTCACAAACCAAATAGGTTACCTTATGGTACGAAACCAGCGTGTGCTATTTTTCAAAAAATTCCGGGAGCAATAAATTTTCTAGACGATATAGTGGTTACTGGGCAAAACCAAGAGGAGACTTTGAATAAGAACGGGTATTTTATAAACTGTCCAGGTCAGGATTTAAACTAAATTTAAAGAAATGTATATTTTTTTAAAAAGAAATTAAATATTATTGAAAAGAGGGGTTTACATAAAGACCCTGAAAAAATTAAAACAATGATGAACGGTCCAAGGCCTGTAAATATTTTGAAAGTCAGAGCTTATGCAGAAGTGGTAAATTATTATGGGCTTTTTGTACCCAAATTGTCAACAGTAATGGAACCATTATATAAACTGTTACGAGATGAGGTGGATTTTCAATGGTCCCAAGAATGTAAAAAGGCATTTCTAAAATCGAAAGAAGCCATCTGCTCAGAAATTAGTTTAGCAAACTATGAGCCGCAGATACCATTAAAATTATTGTGTGATTCATTAAATGTTGGACTAGGTGCGGTTTTGTTGCATGTCTACAATGATGGTAGAGAAAGACTAATTTGTTTCGCATCCCGTGTCTTAAATAAACACGAAATAAACTATTCAGTAATACATAAGGAAGCATTGGGAGGTTAGAAAGTTTTATCAATATTTAATGGGCCAAAATTTCGTTTTATATTCCGATCACAAACCCCTAATAGCTCTTTTCGGAGAAAATAAAGGCATATCTCAAATCCCTGCAGGAAGACTTCAAAGATGAGCGTTGTTTCTAAGCGAATTTAATTATACTTTTAAGCACATCTAGGGCTCAGAAAACGGCGCTGCCGATGGTCTCTCATGAATTCCCTTAAAAGATACTGAAAACTTAGAGAATGAATCGGACTATTTCAATTTTTTAATTGAGGATCATATCCTCGTTAATTCGTCCGACATCAGGAAAGAGATCCGTTCTAACGTTGTTTTAAATTGGTTTAGGTTCAGTTTATAGGTATGTTCGTGACGGTTGGCCGATGGAAGTATCTAATGAGGAATTAAAACCATACTTTCGAAAAGCTACCGAACTTAGCATAGACAATATTTTAATGTGAGGATATCGCGTTGTTATTCCGCCGAAATTTCGCGAACAAATGCTAACAGAGCTACATGGTGCACATAATGGTATGGTTCGGATAAAATCCTTAGCACGACAATATCTCTGTTGTCCGGGGTTGGACTTGAGACATTGAAAAATTTGTTAAAGAATGTGACGCATGTCTCAAAGATTCTAGTAATCTACCCAAATCATGCTTGAATAAATTTGATGAAGGCAAACATGTATTTGACAGAATTCATATTAATTTTCTATGACATTTCATGACAAAATTTATTTAATCATAACCGATTCTTACCTTAAATAGCCCAAGGTATATGAGATGTCGAAAATAGATTCAGCCAATATTATAGAAAGGTTAAGAGAGTATTTCTCACGGTTTGGCTTACCAAACACTATTATTTCGGATAATGATCCGCAGTTCGTTTTAGAAGAATTTAAAATATTTTGCAAAAATAATGGTATAGTGCACATTACCTCTGCTCCTTATCACTCATCTACCAATGGTGCCGCCGAAAATTCCGTAAAATCTTTTAAATGTGCTCTAACCAAAATGATAACTGAGTGAGAAAAATAGTAGTTATAATATGAACATCCTCATAAGTACATAACTTTCTTCATATAGAAAAACACCACAATGTGTTACAGGTCAGGCACCGTCTAAATTAATGTCCTCTAGAAAAGTGAAAACGAGTTTTGACTTTTTGACCACTCCCGATATTTTAAAAGCGAGAAATAGACCAAGTAAATTTCAGCATGGAAAGCGTATGTTTGAGGTAGTGGATATGTTAAAGATTATCGTACAGTTAAACCAATGTGGTCACAAGGTATTATTGTTGATAAATTAGGATTACAGCATTATTTTTGTACACGTTTAGACAATAAGGATTTGGTATGGAAAAGACATATAGACCAAGTAATTATTAAGGTTGGCCAATTCTATTAATTCAAAAATGTCAGAAACCCTTTCTCCGCACCAAATCCTAAAGGTCAATTGATATCAGATAAAACTTTTAGCGTTAGTGAGATGCCAATGTCTAGGGATTATATGTCGGAAGTGCCGGTCCGCCTTGTTTCAAATGAATTGCCTGAAGTGCCAAGTAAAAAGTTAAGTGCGGAAGGTGCGAACGTGGATGATATTGTTCCAAACGAAAACAAACCTAATAGTCTATTAGAATCTAGATTTAGTAGCCCTATCATTAGAGATCGGCCATGGAGAGTTGTCAAACCTCCAAGCCATTTAAATTTGTAATGTCAGCTTGGCGTGGAGGAATGTGACATCTAGTGCCACCCATTAGTAAGTGCTCAACCAGCTGTACTTTTAGTCTATAGTTGGCTGCTTGACCGTGTCAATAAAAGGCACAGCTGGTTAGGCAGCTTGGCGGTTCGCCATCACTTGTCATGTTTTAACCTCAATTTTTAACCTCTTTTATTAGCACATAAACTTATTCGTTTTATATTAAGAATAAAGTGTTGCAACTTATTTAGTATTATTTGGAAGGCAAATTGCAAAGGTATTACAGGTACTAGCTCAGTCTATCGCCCTTTGGTAATTTTAGTTAACTAAAGGTGGTAGAAATATATTTTTTACAAGCAACATGACGCAATTTTGAAAAAATTCTTATGTAGATATATCTACCATATTTCGTTATATAAAAAAAAACCAACTTTAGTTACACCAAATGCTAAAATTCAGATGGGTAGTATTTTAATATATCGCCCTTTGGTAATTTTTAGTCACTAAAAATAGTAGAAATGTATTTTTTACAAATAACATGATGCAATTTCAAAGAAATTCGTATGTAGGTACTTCCACCATATTTCGATAAATAAAAAAATTACCAACTTTAGTTACACCAAATGCTAGAACTCAGATGGGTATTAGTTCAGTCTATCGTCCTTTCATAATTTTAGGTGACTAAAGGTGGTAGAAATATATTTTTTGTTAAAGTAATCCAAAACACTTCTAATATAAAAAATAATTAATATTAACATAGTTTGTTGCAGTAGGTGGTCGTGATAAATAGGCGGCCATGCTTTTGACAGATGAGGCTTATATTGGTAAACTACATTGAGTTGCTGTATAGTAAACCAGCAAACAAAGATATTCCTATGTAAAACATTTCTTGTTAGCATTTGCGTTAAACCATTTGAGAAAAATGGAATGTTTTGAAAAGTACAATTTATGTAAATACTGCAAAGAGTTGAGTCAAGTGCAAATATGTCATCCAAAAGTAATATGTTTAACGAATTTAATAAAAGTTTGCGACATCTAATTAATTCGTCACCTTTTTATTCACCATTAAGAAGAGAGGATGGGTTAGAATTCAAGCAACATTTAAATCTTACTATGTTTGTATATCCTATGTTTTTTGAAATATAAATTGTTAATGCATAATAATTAAACAAATTTGTGTTTTCTGTTTAATGAAACTTTATAGCTAATAATAAATAATAATGTTAATTCTTGCATTATTCACAGGTATATCTACATTATTTATTGGTTGTAGATGATATGTTTACCTTTTTAACACTGTCAAAATGTTTCTACTTAAATATCGTGGCGCCTCGAAAAATTTTCCGGAAATTTTTTTAGTTGCCCTGGTAACTAGTCAAAATTACGGCATCTTATTGGTTGAAAAGTAGAGGTGTGAAATTTTTTGTAAAAGACACTCATCTAGTAGGTGAGTCTTACTAGCAACTCCAAATCGCGGAAAATCCGACCGAAGCCACTAGATCTCGAACGCAAAAGTTTAATTCGCAGTTTGAACATTTGGTCAATGTTTAAACATATAAGCACAAAATATCAAAGATGTCTAGATCATTACAAATTTCAACTAAAAAGTATCATTAATTGAAGATAAATTAGCCCTATAGCTCATACAACTCAAAACATTTTGATTAAAACCACCTCTTCTAACCCTAAAATTTTCATTTAAAATATTTCAAATATAATTGATTTAATTCTATTTATATACAACTCTAATTTTAGATTTCCACATTGATATTTCATATGTTGCACGTCATCACTAACTTTTACATGATGCAGTTGCCATGTTGTGGTTCAAATAATAATTACAACAGAATTCGCTGTTTAAATGCCATTCCACTAATTTGAAATAAGATAATTCATCATCCAATTGGGTGGATGCTATTCGCATGCGGTTTACTTGTTGATTGTAATTCAATATTCGGTTCGGTATTTCGTCCATTAATCAGTATTCTGAATAATTTCTAAATTAAAATTATAATAATTGTTGTAGTAAAAGTAAAGTGGTGGTCAAAAATTGAGCTTACATATGTTGTATCGTTAATTTGTTTGGGTATAAAGTTTGCTCGCTACTTAATACACATAAAAGAGAACTATGGCTGCGAATGAGTAAAATTACAATAAAACAAAAAGGTTCTATATAAATTTACTTTAAAAATTCCTTTCAGATAGATAAAGTTTCTAAAAGTTTTAAGCGATATACTAGAAAGGCACCGTAACAAAGAATTCCGACACTTTGCAGAACTCTCTCCATAGAAATAATTAGTACAAACCTTATAACAGATATTTAATCTTCTGAAATCATATAATTAAAATTAAATGAGTTTTGAATAATAAAATTGTATTCAATAATAAAGCAAATCTTTAAGAGCAAACTAAACATCTTAAAAGTGCCTACTTCCTTCTGAGCCTTTATTTTTAGTCGATGGTCCTGCATTCTTCTTTGCCTTCGAGTCTCCAGAGACTCCCTCTCCATCTCCGTAGCTGCCGTAGTAGCTGTTAAATAAAGCAGCAACATATCTGTAACGTGTAAAGGGTGGGTTACCCCCACGTTACTTAGACCTCATAAGGCCCATTGTACATCCTCCTAAGATAATAGGCACATCCTAGCTCGCGAGCCAGCCTACAGATTTAATGTAGATAACAACGTTTCCAAGAGGTGCTTCTGTTATATCGGCCGCTGTTGGCCGATGTTCGCCGAACACAAATCTTCTAATAAATGAGAGCATCAAGCAATCGTAAAGGATATGCTCGATGGTCTCATCTTCTTGTTCGCACCCTCTGCAGAGTGCAGATTCTGACAACCCCATGATATGGAAATGCTTTCGTACTTGGCAATGACCAGTCAGAATGCCTGTGAGTAGGCGCAGATTCTATCTAGTCATAGTTAAGTATTTATTTGCTGCAGTGTTGTCAGGTTTGTGATCCAGGGACAGATTTTATGTGTTTTTCTTCTAAATTTTATTTCTTTTGTATTATCTTTTACAATATTAGATAATAAACTAACGCATGTATTTGTTTCAGAATGGACTTCCCTAGTAGCCAATAGATCACCCCAAAATACACTATTTAAAAAATTATTTAGTATTTTCTGATCAACCGATTTTTTTAATCTTGCCGTTTTATTTTTAATTGTAGGTTTAATAATAAGTTGTAAAACCGTTATATAGTGATGTGTTATATCTGTTCGTACAACGTAATGATGTGTTTTGTTACGTCAATAGTAAAATTATTTTTCAGTGACTTCTGTTCCACTCAAATTTTTTTCATGAAATATTTTTAAAAGGTTTAATTTTACAACTCGTGGCGAAGAGAAAAAACTGCAAGGCTTTAATATTCTTTTACAAAACATTAAACAACAAAATACATTGTATTTATTTGTTAATTCAGTTAGCAATTAAATCGATCAACACTCGCATTGTACTTGCTATAAAAGAACAAACATTATTAAATCGCCAGTTTATATACAAATAACTGGTTAATATACCAATAAAAACTCCCAGGCCGGATATTTTGGTAAGTAATAGATATATTTTAATTTTGTAAGAGCCAGTTCATAGAGCGCTAAGAAAGCTTCAGTTTTAGATATAAATTGATTTTAAATAGGTCAATATGTAGATGGCGCTGCGCCCAATAATTTTTTTTTCGATGGGAGGATCTTTCTTATGTAGCGCATCTTGTAAAAAATGCATTTTTAAGCAAATTTTGTTCTATGAACTAAATCGATAAATCTAGCCATTTTTGATATACAGAGTGGGTCACTCAAAACAGTTTCATCCTATTTTTCGACATTAATTATTAGATTTTTAGAAAATGCTAAAACAGATCGATTTTTATTCCAAATTAAATACATTTTTACAATACATATGTCAACCCCCTCCCTTCCACTTCTCTAATCCCTTAATTTTATATAAGGAATGTACTATGTATGGCACATCATTAAAAAGGTAATTTTATGGGGAAGTTAGAAATATGACAGTTTATTGCGATACTTTTAATTTTAGTGCCCTCTATCGGGATAAAAAAATCTGTAACGTATTAGGCATTCCAAACAAATGAATTACCAGTGGGCAGGTTTGGTATATCTAAGGGTGGCGACATATGGTGTATTCTATCTACTTTACGTAAAATCATGAATAATGGATTACATTTAAATATTTTATGTCAAACACAATAAAAATAATATTTAAAAAACCCACCTATACATTTCTTCATAAATTGGCAGGCTTAGCGAGTACTACTTCGAATAAAAATAGCGTTCAAGTTGCAAGAGTATGTCGCTACCCCCTTAAATATACAAGAATTTCCCACTGGCACCTATTGTTTGACAGGTCGTTGGAATGCCTAATTATAAAGTGTGACATTTCATTTGAAAGCTAATTTAATTACTGATTCAACGCACCACATAATATTAATATAAATATTTCCATATTGCACTTGCAACAAAATAAAGTTAGCAATAAAGTTTAAAATAATGCATGACTAATTTTCAAACTATTGAAAGTGCAATATGGATATTTATATTAATATTATGTTATTAATTAATGTTATGTGGTACACTAAATTAGTAATTAAATTTTCTTTCAAATAAGGTGTCACACTTTAAAATACGTGGTTTTTTTATCCCGATAGAGGGCGGTACAATTAAAAGTATTTCAATAAACAGTCATATTTCTAAATTCCCCATAAAATTACCTTTTTAATGATGTACTACACATTGTAGTATCACACTCTACAATACGTAGTAGTTTTTTATCCCGCTAGAGGGCGATAAAATTTAAGTAACGCAATGTATAGAAATATTTATAAATTCCCCATTAAATTACCTTTTCAATAATGTGCCATACATGGTAAATTACCTATTTAAAATTAAGGTGTGGAGAAGTACAAGGGTGGGGGTTGACACATGACAGATGTCTGTATTTTAAAAATGTTTTTAATTTTGAATTAAAATCGACCTGTTTTAGCATTTTCTTAAAATCCAATGATTAATGCTGAAAAACAGGATGAAACTGTTTTAAGTGACCCACTCTGTATATCAAAAATGGCTTGATTTATCGAATTAGTACATAAAACAAAATCTACTTAAAAATGCATTTTTTACAAGATGCGCTACACAAGAAAGATCCTCCCATCGAAAAGAAATTATTGAGCGCCGCTCCATCTACATATTGGCTTATTTAAAATCAATTTATATCTAAAACTGAAGCTCTCTTAGTGCTATGTGAACTGGCTTTTACAGAATTAAAATATATCTATTACTTACCAAAATATCCGGCCTGGGAGTTTTTATTGGTACACCCTGTATAGCTTGTGTCAACTATTTAACAGTACACGCGTACATGTTGACAATGTAAAATTCATTATTTATTGTTTTACGAGTTATTGCTTTGTGCACTGCATTCGTAAGTGGTCATTTGAAAGAATCATTACACGTTATATTGTTAGTTGAGTAAAATTCATACCTTTCATTTTTCAGACAAGCTACACATTTTTAAAACTAGAAGGGTATCGTTTTATTTCTACCGTTTGTTGGTATCGACACGTAAAAGTTACGCATTACACTTTGTAAAATTTTTATCACAATATAAAGTTACTAAACAACTGTAATAATTGGCATTATTATTTGAAAATATAAACAAATTCTCAAATATTCCAAAGTATTTTTAATGTTTTAACTTTATGTTAAAAAAGAAAGAACACAGACTGAAATAAAACAATTAGGTTATTACTCTAGTCAATGGCTTTACATTGAACTAGAGAATTTTCCAAGATAGTACGTTGAAATTCTAAAAAGTGAAAACTGGCACGTACATTTTGGGTTTAAATAGAGACTAGTTTTGAGAAAAGACTTTAGTAAGACTGCGGTCCGAAACTCTTGCCAAAAGACCAAACTCTCGTTTCGGGACCTTAAGTCCTGAAACACCGTAATGTGCATAGTACAGTTTTAAAAGTGTTGTTGGGTTTTGTTTTGAGATAATTAGTTGATTTACATATAAATGCCAATTTTTTTCATTTTCGTCCCGATGATCATATTTATCTTATATATTATATCAATATATAGTTAAAAGTTTTAAGTGGTATTTTAGCTGTTTTAATTGTTATTCTTGTTCTCTCCTCCCTTTCCAAAACCAGTTATAAAATATTTCGAGTATTTGTGAAGCCTCGGCATTTCTACCCCTTATTGGACTAGAAGAGTCTATAATTAGTTGTCAAAGCCGCTCGACTTATGCTATTAATTATAGCGTATATCGTATTATTTCTTTTTTAATTGTAGGTAAAGGTCCAACTTAGGTGATTCAGACATTGATTTTTTTTTAAATTATTTGTTTTTAATTAAAAACGTGTGGTAGAAAATGGACTATTTTTAGACCTTTTTCATTGTAAGAATAAACTTCAAATTCAATAAATTTTCTGAAAATAAAATCTTGAACCACCTAAGATAAACACTTTTCTTTCAAACCGTTCGAGCGGAAAATACGAAAAGGCTCAGACCTCCAAAATAGTTATAAATGAAAATTGGGTTGCATTTTATGTGTAATCCATTATTAAAAAAATTTTGGACTAAAGGAACCATTTGGGTAGGCGCGTCAGCCCCAAGGTAGAGTAGGACAACAGGTGCATAAATGTTACGCTTCGTACATTTGGCGAGCTTGAAGGGTCGCGCGACATTTACAGGAATAACCATTCGAGGGAACAATCAGCGTTGCCAGACCTACTGTTTTCACGTAGATCTACTATTTTTGTCTCTAGCAAATTTTGTTCTAAACTTTTGTTTGCCTCATTCTTCAGCAAATGGTTAAAAAATATTTTCTCTAGTAAATTTTCTGCAGTAAAAGCAGCGTAATAAGCATCCACTACTGTAGGTTGGCTCCATAAAAAAAAACATCAAGATAATCATTGTTTTTATTTAAAATGAAATAAAGAATTAATAGGGCATTATAAAAAGAACATGCATATGCCAAACACTACGATTTTGAATTATCTAATTCAGACTGATCTAAAAGAAGTAGGTATTTATTATTTTTCATTGGTTTTTTTCCCGTCCGTTAAGTATATATTAAAAATGTTTTTATTCTTTGTTTACTTTCTAATTTGGGTAGAAAAAAGTTTATTTTTCGTTTCTTATATACTTGTTTTTTTTATTTACTACACTGCAAATTATAATTATTTCCCCTTTATTAAAATCTACTGTTCAGATCTACGGTTTTTTTTACCCATAGTGTTTCAAAATCTGGCAACGCTGTCTAGATCGAAAAAATTAACCCCCCCCCCCCCCAAAAAAAGAAGCGGTGTCGAGGACAGTGACCCCTAGTGCGACATGCAGCAAAGCTTTGCCCCGAGAAGTGTCGACAGGAAGTGTCTCGCCGTGCGAAATGTGTTTCATATAATTGTATGTATTTTAGATGTGAAGCGACACTGCAGATAAATTTTCATATGTATTCCAAGCACTTTCAACCTTCCAATTATAAGAGAGATCTTAAATCAGAACTTCACATAATGTGAAGTTGTGAATAAACCAGTGTGAATCACATTGGTTAGTTCACAACTTGGGACTTCTAAACTGGAGACTCTACCCTTTGAAGGCTAAAAGTTTCTCAATATAAGCAAAAATAAAATTGTAAATGTCACTAAAAAAAAAAAGCAAATTTCGACTTGTACTTCAGGAATGATTTAAAAACTGTCAGCGACTAGGTCCAGGAAAAATGCAGCGCCATTTTATTTTTGTATTGTAACAGTTATTTGTATTTGGTTCATTTTTTATGTTTTATATTATATGAATTTCTGCGTTATATTATATGAAAAAAAATTTTTTTTTTACTTATTTTTATTCAATTGGGTAAAATAATGAAGGTAAATGGCAAATCCCAATCAGGTAAAAATATCCGGCATATCCAGATGTGAAATTGTTACCAGGATCCCCAGTTTGAAGTTGCAAAGATACTCTTTATTTTATTATCCTGGTTATAAAAACTATTCTTTAGAAGTCGAATTTGTATAAACAGAATAAATCATTAAAAAAAAGGAAAAGACTGTTCAAAAAAATATTTCTTTTATGTATGTATTTGCATTTATGTTCCTTCATAGTTCTTTCCTCAACTATCCCATAATAATATCCATAGATATTTCATGTCATTTCTAAAAATTTATCCTTAATATTCATCAAATTTCTATAAGCATATATTTTCCAACAAACTCTACGCGTGACGACATGCGCGTGGCCGTCCTATTTTTGACACTGTTGATATCCTACCTTTTATTTTTTATACCATGCCTAGCAACAGCGTATTATTTTCAGCTTACGAATGTCTAAAGGTTATGTTAAATATACTTCGCACGTAAAAATCCCAAGAGACCTGTTCGAGTTTTGATTTGAATAAATATATCGGATTAAAATAGACAAAGGAGAGATACGAAATTCAAAATTTATTTCTTTCTCTCCCAAAAATGTCAATAGCACTTTCTCTCTAATTCAGAAAAGTGAGTAATATTGATTTACTTATTTTGTATTCCCAAAAAAGGAATTCCCAAAGCATTAGGATATAAATTTATTATACATATCTCCCGTCACATCTTTCTCGCCGACTTCTCGGAAACATTAATCAGTTACCTTTTTGTTTCTGTTTTATACAGGCGATTACTCGCTGTTGGCTGTAAACATATACAAGGTGTCAAAAATTTATCAGTTATCCCAACTCATATAGAAATAGATTCCAGTAAGATTTCTTGAATTATTATTATTTATTTATTGACGGGTAACCCCATTGAAAAGAATACAATATTAAGTAGAATAATAGCAGCAAAATAAATACTGAACTAAATACTAAACTAATACTAATATAGGTATATAGGTAATATAAAATACAATACAAAATATAAAATACAACGGCATTAAATAACAATTATAAAATCAGTTAGAAAATGAAGACATAAAATTTTAGATTTCCATATTATTTAAATATGTCCTGAGAGCATTAATAGTTCCAAAAATATCACAATTTTTACATTTCAACTTATTACGTGTACGTAACATTCGACTAACTGGTGAATTAAAAGCATAATTAGTGATATGTAGTGGTATATTAAATAAGTCGAATTGTCTAGTCTTACTAAAGGTATTAAAATTAATAAGACCTACTGCTTGAGGACAATCAATATTCCCTGTCAACAATTTATTTATAAAAATTATATCAGAAACTGTTCTTCTAAAGTCAAGTGATTTTAAGATTAATTGAGAATTAGTTGAAGCCTATGAGCAATCTCCTTTTATATAACCCATTTTATAGGCGCATATTCTCAAGAACTTATTCTGAATAGTCTTAATTTGATGCTTATGAGTATTGTAATATGGGTTCTAAATAATCGAACAGTATTCTAATTGTGATCTTATTAGAGAACAATACATCGTTTTTGAGCTTATAAGCAGAAAAATCCGTAAATGACCTAGAAATAAAATCTAACATAGGCGCCGAATCCTCGGGGCTCAGAGCAATTTTAAACTGGGTGCCGAGCACCCATATAGCACAACGTGGACAAAAAGTTCCAATACTGCCAATAAGTGAAATGAAAAAACTTTCGCGGCTCAAGTTGGAAGAGCAACAGGATGCCTCGATACGGCATCAGTTTTTCATTGGCTGTTAGATTTATGAGCTGTGACGTTGTATGTTGTGATAATCCTAATGCTAATGCAAAATACTAAAGATTTCTTCTTAAGATCCAGCTCAAGTTTTTTCTTAGGTTAGAAAACGATTTTTCACTTGAAGTAATACAAGATGTCACTAGATGAATTTAATAAAACATATGTCTCGAATTAGCATGGTTGCAAATTGGCGCCACCTCATCAACAGTACATTTTTAAATCTTAACACAAGTTTTCTGATATAATTAGGGCAAAAATAAAAGAGTGTATTTTACGTTTTAGCTTTTAAATACTATAAAATATGGTAAAAAGTCCATAACTTTTAAATATTTGTTAAATATCACTTGTTATTATGCATTCAAAATAAAACAAACTATAATAGACTTTTTACCATTCTTTACCATACTCTGTACCTATTTTTAAAATCAATTTCTGAAAATATTATCGTTCGGAGTTGTGTTTTTTTGTAATAAAAAATGTCGCCGTCACTTGTCATTAACAACGCGTTGAACTTGGACTTTAGAGTTTATTGTTCTTGGTGAATAAAACCCTATGACAACTAATAACGGTCTACAATTATCAAGACAAGAGTTCTGTACATATGCTATCAAGCAGAGAGAAGGGAGAATCAGGAATGTTAAAATCACCACATAGCACCAAATCACAATCGGGCTTCTCAGATACTACATCAACTACGCCGTCACAAAAAGTTTGATATACTTCGTGTCTAGAGGAAGGAGAAATATAACACCATCCCAAAAGGATGTTTTTACCATTTGTTTTTACTTGGACAAAGACATGTTCTACCATATTTATTTGGGATGAAACTGAACTGGCGTAATATAATGTTCTTACAGCAATAAGTACACCATCGCCACGTTGTAAATGATTATCTTGCAGATCGCAAAGATAAACCCAATTCAGAATCATTATAGTCCGAATTTAACCAGGTTTCACACATAATGATTGCATCGTAGTTGCATAAGGCGACTGATAAAAAACACGAAATTGTTTAACATCAATTGCTGAACAATTATATGAGGTACCCGGATTATTTAGTTTTTTGGTCCACAATTTGAGGAGTTTCTCGAATATATTTAATTGTTTTGTTTTCCCCCATTCGCCTTACGTCTCTCTAAATCTTTTCGAAGATTATCTAAGTAGATTTTTTGGTGAGGAGTGAGATCGGATGTTATCTTGATTCCATGAGTATCTATTGCTCTTAAATTTTCAAGAATATGCAGAACATCATCACTTGACTCGAAAATAATTTTCACTGGCCTTGAATTAGCACCAATCTTCCCAACCCTTATCACTTTATTAATTTTATTGGGTCCTATGATATTTGCAAGTATATTTTTAGCGCTTGCGATATTTTCAGAGATTTTGCTTTTGATATTGTTCCCGTTAGGCTCTGGCATCTTAAAAATCATTACGTTTTTTGCCCTTAACTTCCTTTTATTATATTCCTGGATCATTAATTCGAAATGTTTTCTTTTCCTCTACTTGTTTTAGCTGGTTCACCTCCTGTTTCTAACTTCAACTTGTTCAGTCCATCCAGTATATCTCCCAAACTATTGGGTGAGTAGCCCCAAGCACTTAGTACACATACGTATGTTCCTCGACCGTCCTCATAATCTGCATCAATATCGAAATCATTAGAAAAATTGTAGGACAAAGAGATCAGTAGTGTTTAACAAGTTTTACAATTAAGACGTAAAACCAACGTTCGCAAAAGTATTAAAAAATTATAAAACTGGATTGTTAAAATTCAATATTAGTTTTTGTTACGTTTGTTAATGATTAATTCATTAATATTATTATTAATTAATATTGTTACTTTTGTATGAAATTTATAGTAATATTTTTTTTGCATATTCTATTGTATACATTTACGTAGAAAGCAAAACTAGTTTTATTTTGAATAGAACATCCTCTACATAACTACATGGTTATCTTTATTTCCACTAACAAGGATGTGAAGCATAATTAATGGATCAAACGACTTATCTGAAGGAAGTTCGATCCTAATTATGCGAGCATCCTTGTTAGTGGAAATAAAGTCCCACCTCCACCATATTTATATTATTTTTAACGCCAAACTCCTAGGCTCCACAACATTTAATGAGTAATGTAGTACAGGCAGCGATAGAGAGTGAGGTAAAATTTTAAATCTAAACATGTCAGTCAGCGGCATAACATAGGTATACTACATGGTTATCT
The DNA here is from genome assembly GCA_927349885.1 of Psylliodes chrysocephalus. NCBI lineage: Eukaryota > Metazoa > Arthropoda > Insecta > Coleoptera > Chrysomelidae > Psylliodes > Psylliodes chrysocephalus. The sequence goes on from OV651817.1 coordinate 66,292,759, forward strand.
TTATTTCCACTAACAAGGATGCTCGCATAATAAGGATTGAACTTCCTTCAGGTAAGTCGTTTGATCCATTAAATATAATTGAAACGAGAACGGGTGATTTATTCATTCATCAAAGTTTCTATTATTTCAATTTTGGTTTCTGTCAGTTTTTTTAAATTTTTCAACTATTGGAAAATTAATTTGATTATTTTGCAGTTCTTTAATAGAGTTTCAAATCATTCCACATCACTGGCATCTAAATTATATGTAATCGATTTAAAAATCGATCCTAAACCATTGTAAAATTTAACAGTTTAAAATATTTTAATAAATCGCTACTATAATTTTTATCTCCACTTATTATCTTTCTAATATTGTCACTTTGTTCTTTTATTTTATTTACCTCAAATATTTAAATCGTAATAGTGAATGAGAGAATGGAAATACATTTCTATTTTAGCTGTTCTTATCTTTAAGGGTACTAATCCTGGGTTATCAGCTAGATTTTGAATTATTATTTTTTCCTGGAGTCCGAGAGTTCCAGCAAATCTGTTATATGTGTTTGATAAGATGTTGGTAACGGGAAAAGAAGCACCACAAGTTCTGAGTAATTCTTTAATGTTGTAATACAGTACGTTAGAAATCGTTGTAAGTTGTTACTCACTAGCGATCAAAGGCGGGCAGGTTCGAGTGACTGATGACATATCGTCTCGTGTTCCACGACCCTGACCTTGCTGTCATGCTGACAACTGACAGTATACTAGAACGGCAAAAGCCAACATAACAATATGGTTTTCTCCGTGGGCGTTTTAAGTTATATATGCTTTCTCACGTTGTTCTGTGGATACCGTTTTCTGAGTTAAATTTACTGTTTTTAATTTTATTGATTTGGTGAATTTGTTTGCATGTTTTTGTCGAACGTATTTCTTTATAAAGACTTGTTGTTTTGGTTTAAAAATTAGTCATTAGTTTTGATAGCAACATTTTCTTTAAGTATGTTTTATTAAATTTTCATTTGGAAAACAATGATTTTTGTTCTTTCTTTATGATCGTTAACATTGTTCATTTAAAAGTAAATGAATTATATCTAAATCAAAAGAGTCATTGCCACTAATATACACGTTTATGATGTCGATTGTTTTTAATTTAGTGGACGAGTGAATTGAATAATTATTGTAGGCTAAAAGTGCATATAGCATTTTCATTTCTGCCGGTGTTATAGAAAAACCTTTCGTATTCAATATACGAATATGTTCAAGAATAGTTGAGTGGAATCTTTCTATTTGACCGTTAGATTTATGGTGATTTGGAGAAGTAAAATGTACTTTAATTTTATGCAATTTTAATAGTTTAGTCAATAAAAAGTTTTTGAATTCAGTACCATTGTCTAGTATTATTTGTGTTGGTACACCGTGGTGAGAAAAGAAATGAATAAAATTATCTGCAACTTCCGTACCGGAAGTAGAATATATATGATATTATGCCTGAGCATACTTTGAAAAGCTGTCTATAATAGTTAAAATTTTGTTTGTTCCACACTGAACAAAGCTATATAAATGACTTCAAACGGCCTCGTAGCCGAGGGTGTAATATTAAATTTTATTTTAATTGGATTGCGTTCATATTTACTTTGATGACAAATAATACATATATTATTAAAAGTTTGTACTGATTCTTTTATATGTAGCCAGTAATATTTTTCTTTTATTCTTAAAAATGTTTCATGTATTCCTCGATGGTTTGATTTTCCTTCATGACAATTACGAATTATTGTTTTAATTTCGTCTTTATTGGTTACATCCAATAATTTTTTGTTGCATTTTTTTTGATTTGATTGAAGGCCATTTGAAATATTTCTGAAGGGTTACTAAAAAAGATTAATAAATTTCTGGAATTTCAAAGTAAATTGGATATTGAATGCCAGGGGCAATATAATTTTTAATGAGGCTAATTACATCCTTTTCAAAATTTATTTTTGATAGTTGTGCCACTAATCTTTTTTGTTTCGAATAAAATAATTAATTTTGGTTTTGCCGGTGAATGCAGAACGGAACTTACTATAATTTAATTTTGCCTAAATTTAATGCACAATTTGCAATTGGAATTTCTACTACGAGATTTTTTTCAGCATTTAAATGAATAGTGTCGGAGTCACCGTCTTCAGTGTCTATTTAGTCATGATTGTTAAGGGTTAGGGTTGGCATTTATTGACATTTTATCTAAATCCATTATTTCTCCATAAGCTAGTTATTTCTAGACTGCAAAATGCAAAGTTAGAGCTGTTTGAGTGCATGAAATTTCTTGCATGCTCCAAATATTGAAAAGGCGGATTATATAGGTCCATTCTAGTAAAGGTTAAAATATCATTGTTAGCGTGAAGTAGGGAAAGATTGAACAAATTGAACTATTCGGCGTGGGTAGCTCTTTTACTTTTGAATTTAAACTAGTTAGGTTTTGTAGTTGTGTGGGAATAATATATATCGACCAGAATATAGAGCTTGAGTTAAAATAATTGAAAAACATTTGGAGAATAAAATAAATTGTAAGTGATCAATCTCATACCCGATTTGGGGCGAGATTGATCACCTCCTTCATATAGCATTAAACAGCGTTATAGTTATATACAAGCGGTCACTCTCAACCCCGGCTAATTTTATCAAGCCAGTTTTTTTTTAATTACTATTTTGTTAGCGGGGTGAAATTGATCGTTATGAAATTCATGAAATTATACAACATTTATTTATTTATTAACTGTAACGAAATACACAGGTAAATAATTTAAACAGATTATTAAAGATAATATGAATATAATTAACTCTAATATTCTTTTATATGTACAAAACTAATAAAACGATATTTTCTGACGCTTAGGGTCTGGTAACAAATGCTACGATATCTTTTAACTGCACCACTAACACATCATTTTCCACAATTTTAAAAATTATTTTTGACTCAGTGGATTTTAGGCCAATTACTTCAAACTCATTATCTTCCAAAACATTTTTGATGAGGCAAACGAAACGATATTCTGTTTTTTTTTCTTGTACCCCCTAAGAACTTAACCAATACAAATGTATTAATAACAACGTTATCCAGGGTTGGTTCTATATTTTGTAGAGGTTCGTCTCCACCTGAACTTATATCATTCTATTGATCCTCGTCATTTAGTTCCACAATCACGTTTTCCTCTTTCTCACTAGAAGAGTCTTGAGTAGCCGGAGCAGTCACACTTTTTCTGGGTTCCACTCTGAGCATTTTCTTTCGCTGGGATTGGGACCTTGTAGCTGTATTGTACCTTTGATTTCTCAAAAATTCTTTAAGATTGTTTGTAATCTCAGTTTCGGTATTTTCAGCAGTATCATCAGGAAATTTTCGTAAAACTCGATCAGGATTAAATGGTATCAAACCACAAGCCTCAAACCCAGAAATCAAGTTTCGTTTGACAGCGCTCATTTCATTGGAAACATTCTTTGGTGGAACCTTGTCCATGTTATCTAAACACTGCTTTACTAAAAGGGGAAATTCGTTCTTTGGAATCCGAGATATCTTTGTGTTTCTCATTTTCCATGCTGTTATTGTCTTTCGCCAACATTTCTTGAAAGATCGGAAAAACATCTAAAGGTTGGCATATGTGCGTGCAATTGGGCGTTAGACACATAAACGCAATATTATGCTCTTCGCACTGCCTCAGAACATTAGGGTTAAAGTCTGATGAGAGATTATCTTCTAATAGAACTTTTTTTCCCTTCAATCTTTTTGCGTGTGACAGGAAAACAGTAGAGAACCATTCATTGAATGTGGGAATATCTATTCATCCATGACTTGTAAGATTGTATCGGGTTTCCCCAGAATAGCAAATCATGTTACAACACGGGTATCCTTTAGCGCCTTTTGTCGTCCACGTATCCCATAAATTAATAGCTGAATTGATTGCTGTTAAATTAAAACCTCACAATTTGGCTGAAGAAAATATATTACCCGCAAAATTGTAAAAATAATGATTGGTGGATCAGCAGATATTGATATTAGTAAAATACCACTTTCAAATTACACAATTCATCGCAGAATTAAAGATGTGCAAAATATTGAGCAAAATACTGCAAAAACTCTTGTAAATTCAAATTTTGCTCTACAAATCGACGAAACAATAGCATTACAGGAAAATCTCAATTAATTGCATTCGATAGATTTATTCACGAAAATTATATAATTAATTAATTTTTATGTTGTCAGGAGTTACCTGATTTTACAACTAGCAAACATATTTTTAATGTAATTAGTTCATATTTAGAAGAAAATAAAGTTACGTGGAAGTCATGTATTGGCATTTGTACAGATGGTGCTCCAGCTATGACCAGACATCTAAAAGGATTTGTAGCACATGTAAAAGAACTGAATGATGATATATTAGTTACCCATTGTTTTTTGCATCGAGAAGTACTTGTTACAAAATATTTGCCATCAGAATTGAAAATATTTCTGGAACAATGTGTTAAAATAGTTAATTATATAAAATTAAGACCTTTAAAAAGTCGCTTATTTAGTAAATTATGCCAAGATATGGAATCCAAGTACGAATCCTTGTTGCTGCATACGCAAGTGAGGTGATTGTCTAGAAGAAAAGTTTTTTCTCGTGTGCTGGAATTAAAAGACGAAATAAAAAGGTTTTTGAACAATAATTATGAATTTGTTCATTTGTTGGTAGATAAAATATGGTGTACTACACTGGCTTACTTATCAGACATTTTTGTTATTTTTAATAACATAAATTCAAGTATACAAGTGCCTAATGAAAATATCTTAAACTCAACCGACAAGCTGGTGGGATTCCAAAAACAAATAACGTTATGCAAGAATAAAGCACAGGAAAGCAACTTAGAAAAGTTTGAGTCAGTCCCAAAAAAACTGTTATAAAACTATTAAAATAATTGTTATTGACCATTTGACAACATAAGAGGAGAGAATTATTCATTATTTCCCAAAATTAGATAATAGAAAGGACCCCGCACTTTTTACATTGATTTTGGGTACTGACAGAATTTGTTAAAATTTTAGTATGTTACTCTTCAGGTCATAATGGACAACTTTCTTATGGACATCAAGTTTGCAGCTCTACAGGGTGAGCTGTCAGAAGGAGTCAAAAGTAAGGAGTGCAGAATTAATATTTTCATACATATCTTTACTACTCTTAAGTAATTCACGTTTTATTCGTGAAAATTATGACATGAGTTACACTTGTATGAGGCTTGTTAATGCTTACTGTCACATTTTAAAATAAATCATACAGAGTGTTTAAAAAATAGTAATATTAATTACAGAAATAAGGTGCATTTTCATGTATTACCATAATTTTAACATGACTTCTGATCACTTATTTGTTATATTAAATACTAGATAATATAAATAATAATACAGGGTGTGTCAGAAAGATAAATAATATTAATATAAAAATATTACACTTTCTTTACATAGATTTTTAGACTTCCACTAAATTATAAATCCATATAAAAGAAACTACATTTTTAAAAACCTGTTTTATTAAATACATTAACTCACACCTTTAAAATCATCTTTCAACAACATCTAAAATAGTCCTTAATAAAACACTTAAAGGATACTTTATATAATTTTCGAATCGTGCGTATTCCAGGTATCACAAAACACTTGAAATATGAGCACACATGCATATAGTTCTTAAATCAGTCTTATATTTTCAGTAATATCTAGTAATGGAATTCTCTTGAATTTTATTTTATAAATAAAGTGTGCTTCGCATTATTCGCAAATCTCAAATATATTGCAAAAAGCGAAGGCACGCCACACAGAAAGTTTCCTAACAAAAATAAACTACTTACTATCAAAAAAATCCTAATAATAAACTTTTGAAATTGCTCTTAATGACAGCCCAAAAAAAGAAGAAGAAAATATACAATGTAAAATAGAATTGCTACGTTTGAATATTCACATCCGATTTGTTGTCTCTCGAACGTTTATTTATCCACATCGGACGTATCTGCTCCAACTAATGTACGTAACTTGAATCACGTGATCAAAGATTCGCAACATCTCAAATGCATCCGATATGGATAAACAAACGCAGCAAATGTAGTCTAAAATTGCAAAGATAAAAACGTGTTAAACCTATCATGATAATTGAGCTGTTATTTAATCTAATACTCGCCAACCTTTTATCTTATAGAATCCTTTTATTATTAATGTGATTAATAAACAAAGAAATAAAAAAAATATATATATTTTAGGCTTAAAAATAATTTATATCAAGATAAAAGTATATAGTGGTATGGAATAGATAAACAATAATTGGCAAGGATTAAATATCAAAAAACTCTAAAAGTTTTTTTTATGTTTTAATTTAACTAAAATTAACCTACTAAATCCACAAAAATAGAATTATATTTAGAAGTGATAAGTTGACATCTGTACTGTGTATAAAAATCAAAAAAGGATTTTTCAATTGGAATATGTCTTCTCAGTCATTCATTCAAATCAGAGTTAGTAGAAGTATTTATACATTTAAGTAGGCCTAGAACGGGACTTGGTTAGATAAACAGAGCTATGGTTATAAAACGAGCAAAACTGAATTCGTTTCAAAACTTTCTACAATATTTTAGGCATACCAAATTTTCGTTAAATGCGTTTTTTGTAATTCTCAGTTGTTTTTGTAGTTTTATCACACCCTGTATTACTTATAAAAATTATCTAATATAAAATGAAATAAAAAATGGCCAGAAGTCATATTTTAACTATGGTAATATATGTAAAATGAACCATATTTCAGTAACTGATATTCCTAATTTTTTGAACACGCTGTATAATTTATTTTGCAAAGTGTAAGTAAGCATTAACAACCTATATACAAGGGTAATACATGACATACATTTCATGAAAAAGACAAGAAATATTAAAGAGTGGTGGAGATATATTTGAAAATATTAATTCTGCACTCCTTACTTTTGAATCGTAGAGCTGCCTACTTGAGGTCCATAAGAAAGTTATCCCTAATGACCTGAAAAATAACATACTAAAATTTGAACAAATTCTGCCAGTACCCAAAATCATAATGGATACTTCTGTATTTGACTTAACTTTGAGTGAAGAGGAAGAACTCATTCTGCTTTCCAATAATCAGTATTTAATTTAAAAATATTCAGAAGAATCAATTACATTTTGGATTAACATTAGATGCGATTATCCAATGTGTGAATTCGGAATTTCAGCATTAACCAACATTAAAACTAAAAAAAGATCAAGATTGTTAAATGTAGATGACAATATGAGAGTAGCATTGTCTTTTTACGACCAAATATAAATGAAATGATCAAAAAACATCAATTTTAAATTTCGCATTAAAAGTATTCTTATTATTAACTTGTTTTTAGTCCCTTAATAAACGTACTGTACTGTTATTTTTGAAACACATATTATTTTATTTAGCACATTTAAAATGATTATCATAAACTATTTTACGCAATGTGTTATAGGTAAGTAAATAATTTCTAAACTTATCTTTTTCTTTGTGTGCCGCCAAATTTTGAAATCGTTAAAAGTGTGCCGCAACAAAAAAAAGGTTGAGAATCACTGGTCTAGAGAATACAATCGCCGGATCTCAAGAATGCCGCTATTTTCGGCAATGCCATATTAAATTTACTGATCTTTTAAAATGTTAATAAAGAAAAACATATATTTGATCTAGGCATAAACTTTCGCTCGCCTACCGTAGCAACTCTATCTTAGCGACGTGTATTTTATGCTTGAATGTTTTCTTTTCTGTCCGATATCCCGACTCGTACATTCTAGCTGGTCTAATAATTTTCCTACAGAACTTTCCTTTTAATTTGATTGGCAATCAAATAACATCCCACCGGCTGTACTTAATTTAAACCACACTGGACTTATTCTATTCGTATATTCAATATTTCATCATCTTATAAAGGTAGTTTGAAATGCCTGATGTAGGTTTAATTAAATTTATACAATCCATATGTTTACTTACATAATATTCATCAATATTCCAAGCAAAGTTGGGAAAACATTTCATTTAATAAATGATATTTATATAAATGACAATTAATTAATGCTTCCATATTCCAGTGAATTAGTATAGGGGAGAAAGAAAGAGAGAGAGAGAGAGAGAGATGAATTATTTTTATTTTTAATACGCCACTGCGCTCTGTGGTGCAGTGTTCTCAGTCTGCGCTAAAGCAGCGAGAGGTTTTTGCGAAAGCCTCTAGCTAAAAAGAGGGCTCAATCCGTCAAAAGATCCGTGTCTGCTTTATAATAGAACTACATTATTAAAGCAAAATTTACTACCTTTTCTTTCCCGATGTGCAGCAGTGTTAACGTGTAAAATATATTGTTGTCTTCCTTGTTTGTGTACTGTAACGTTAAGAATAACATTACAGTTCTAATTCGTGGATCTTTGTAACAGTTAACAATAATTTCCGTATACCCCTCGTAATTCACGAGCTGTCGTTGGAATTTTAAATTAATACTTTCGCTTTTGCGCAGTCTTACGATGGAATTGTCTATTTCATCGCGATCAGACCTTTTATATTTGAGATTTTGCAAGTAATGGTTTGTGTCTAGTTTTGTCGGCGACTAAAGGTAATTATTTAATATATTTGGATATTTAGAAGTGCTTGATAAGTTACTTTGCAGTTTTAACATCTTGCTTTTACATTATTACGTGAGTTTCATGAATTGTTTTTAGTTTTGTTACAACTAAAAAAGGTTTCTGTTTTCGTTCATATCTAGGAATTCGAAATGGTGGCCATATTAGGTATTTTTATCTAGATATTCCATTTTTCCATCTTTTAGTAAGGTAAGTAAATACATGTTAAGAGATGGAGAAGTATTTTTTAAATAAATGACTGACACTGTGTTTTTTTTAAGGGGAAACCGCGACAAAAAGAGGAGAAAGAGCTACTAAAGAGGATATAACGAGTGTTCCAAAACATATAAAAGAGAGTCCTGTGCTCACGAACCCAGGTGTTCATTGTTGGCGGCTAACAACAAGGTCTACGTGACAAAAGCCATGTACGCCAACAGACTCCCGCGAGAAAAACAAAAGGTTAACTAGTTTAGGTGACGTTATCATATTTTTAAAACAATACAAATTAGCAGAGAGGTTCATGCCTTCATGAAATAAAGGTCGTCTCTCACCAACATCATGACAATTCGTTTTAAGGTATAAAAAAATCACCTAAGTTCTCTGAGCAAAGATAGTACATAAAACAAAATGTGAAGTCCTAGTAACATTTAGGTAGTAGTTAAATAAAATAATGTGAAAGATCTACAAAGTTGAAAGTTTTCGTGCAGCGTTTGTGCACAATAAATTGTTTTTTACGAAGTGTTGAATTTTCATTGTCCACATGGAGATGGTTACAGCTAGCACCGACAGAAGACAGTCCATTTGCTAAGCGTGCCTTAGGAACGTACTTATAATTTGTGTTTAGATTGAACTGTTAGAAACCTAAAAATCCAATAAAGAGAATAAATCAATATAAATAGTTACATAAAGAGGATACCGTGACATAAAGAGGAAAGCATTATTAAAGAAGACATAAAAAAGAAATAGCACTATAAAGAGGATAAAGCAATACAAATAGGATATCGGGAGAACACCACACATGGTTTCAGTAGAATAGACAGTAGACCTGGAGAAAACAGCCACAGGAGGTGCCACTTTCTCAACGTCTTAGTTAATTGCTGAAAAATCTTCGACCGTCCAACCGAAACAGACAAGTGTCATCTTGACATCTGAACATTTTTACCTATATGTATATTGAGTCACGTTTTATTGTAAATTTAATGTAAATTTAGTACATGTCCACAAAGTCACTTTCTAGTTTTAGTTTAATTAATCTAACTTTTTCCTTTTTTGTAAAAAGTTTCAAATTGTTACCTAATTGTGTTAATCAGTAGAAACAAGTTACTGTTCACTATCTACATTAAAAGTCACTATTTTTAATCTGTATTTATTAAACACCTAAATACATGGCGTCCATAATCATTAATAAAACATTTTCTTTCTCTTTTTAAATAAGGGTAATTGTGCCATTAATCAAAAGAGTACGATTACAATAAGAAGAACACCGCTACGTCATAACCATTATTTCGAATTTGAAATATATTATCTATAACTACAATTGAATAAATAATGAGTAAGTTGTAAGGTATGCAAAAATAATTCATCCATAGTCCTATAATATTAACATGGCACTAAACCCACAGTAGATGGCGTTATCCAACAAATTGCTACTACGCCCTACCTACCAATACTTTTGACTGGACATAACGTCGAACGACTGAAAGAATGAATGTACCTAATGCACCTACCCGATATACCGATCCAATACCCAAAAACTATTATTTACTTACTTGCATGCAAAAAAATTCACAAGGTCAAGAACATGTCAAGAATCTCTTCCTAGCGCGGGGTGTTTTAACTGAACAGTTTTGCCATGTCGATTAGATATCTTAACTGGACAGGATAAATAATAAATATAATTATTATTACCCCACCTGTTGAACAGAAGAACTATACTGTTGAACAGAAGAACTATTAAATATGGAATACTGCTCATCTGTTGAACAAAAGAATTCTTAAGCTGACACATAAATGACATCTATCAAAATTACTTAGAGTATGTTCCGTTATTAACCAAAATATCGGCTTCGAGCATATATGTACATTTCATAGAGTTCGCATTCAATAGGGTTTGTTTACGTTGTGAGGGGAAATGCGTGTACCACTATTACCAATGTCGCATTATTTTTACGGGGTTTGCAATTAATGTAAATAATAAATTTGATACATGCCTTCAAGCGGAGCGCCACGGCAAATAATAATAATATCCGTCCCTTCCCCTACACAAGTCGTTCAGTCTACTTCAGGGGTTGAAATTCACTCGTAAGGGGGTGAATTAGGGAGAGTATTTATTATTATATTATTAAAATTCTTGAAATTAGGCACATATTTTATAAAATTGCATTATTTAAGTAGGCACCTATCTAGTAATAGTAAATAATAATAATAATTATTATTATTATTATTGTTATTTTATTTTTAATTTGGTGTCATCGGCGTCGACTACTACGGCCATTAGCCTCGTGTTCTGTGTAGGCTTTGTTACTGTTTCCCCAGCGCCACTTTAGGAACAGCACTGTTAATTAGAACCCAACAGTGAATGGTCGAGTGGGGAATCCTACCAAGGCATCAGAATTAATTTTAAATAATTAATTAAATGAAAAAATCCCGGCCAACGGTGGGAGGAGACCTTCCGATCTCAAAGTCATGACTCTAACCACTAAGCCAACCCACCCCCTTATTATTATTATTAATATTATTATTATTTGTGTTGGAAACATCAGATTTTTTTTAATTCAAACCTCTGAAAGTGTATAACAGGAAAATGAAGGTTGAAATAATAGGCAATAAAAGAGATAAAATGCTTATATTTAAAAATCAAAAATATAAATAAATAGTAGGTATATTATTCAATATTTGTGATATCTCTTAAACACACGTGTACGAGTATTACAATACAAGAACTTTTTCCAATAATTTATAAATATAAAAATATTTTTCGTAAACAATGTTCAATATATTACTAAACGTAATACTACAAATAGAAAGCATGCTAATGCTTAGGTAGGTACATTTGAACTGCTAACTGGTAACAAATAAGTGAAGCTTTATTTTAATTGGAAAAACTGTCTTAAGCTTCGATTATTTCTTAATGATCAGGAATGCACATAAAAGAAGTTTAAAATTACTTTTTTATTGAAAAACTCACATTAGGTTTTGCTTATTTCTTAATGACTAGTAGTCTACTTAATTAAAGAACATAGGTTCATTTAATACAAAATAATTATTGTCAATTTTTGTGGTTTTTAAAAATATAGGTAGTAATAGGTAATTATTTTAAAATAAAATTTAATGTTGTATTAAAAAGTATATGTTTTCTAATTCTGCATTTTCTTTTTCTGCAACAGAGGCTTTATAGTTCAGATCATCACTGACAAATTAAAAATTTTGAACGATTAACCCACAAGAAAAGTTCGGGGTTCTTTACTTTTTAGATTCATCTTCTTCTGGGGCCTCAGTAAATGTGATGGCAATACACCTGGAATTAATCCAGTTCTTTCTCAGCATCAAGTCTTTGACATAAATATATATCCAGAAAAATGATTGAAACATAAAACATCACTATTTGAATGTTTTCTGAAGTAAATTTTCACCAAATGAGTTTTTTCGACAGGATTAGCTGGAAACCTATAAAAAACAAAAATTATTGATTTAACATCTTCAACATTATCATGATAAAATGATTAAAAACAAAACGCTTGTTTATATTGCAAAATTATGATTATTTTTTTTTTACTTTTCAGTAGAGTCCAAAATCAAAACAATATTCCTCATACATAATACAAGTTCTTCATATTTAATTCACTAAATTTACCATTTATTTTAAATTCATGTTTAACGGCCTTTTGCATAAAATGTAGGTACTATGTTTCTTTTAAAAAAATGGCAGAGACGCTAATGGTTACTTACTTGTGAAATGCCCTTGACGATTCCTTTTCTTATTTTTATTTACAACTTACACAAACTCTCACTATTGTTAAAATTTGTATCAGTAAAGTAATAAAATACAAAAAAATCACTTATAAACTACAAAAATAAGCTAAAAATTAATGAAAATCAAAAATCAAATGACAGTTCTGACAATTTCGAACGTTTTGACATGCCAAGCAAAACTAAACAGACCAATGGGAATGCTCGACACTATTTTTCCCCCTGTACCAAAACAAAGTCCATTTGGACGATGGCTCTAGTATATATCGCAACGTCATAAATGCAAAAATATTAGAGTAACTTTTTAGTCATAAAATACGCCTAATCTGCTTTTACATCTGGTACAGCAATTTGGTAAATATAACATACACAATAAATGAGAAATTATTAATTCATTTGACTTTTATTACATTTCAGTTTATGACGAGCAAAACTTTCAAATGAGTCCCTTATAAAAAATAGATTTTTTGCACTTATGACGTTGTTGCACCGGATGTACGATATGCTCGAAGTATTAACCGAAATATTGGCTTCAAAGCATATAGTAATATATGCTCGAAGAATATCGGTTACTTGGTCCAAAACTAACCGCTCTGCTTGGCATTCTCGAAAAATCGAGTAAATTACGGACGCGGTTACCTGAAACTGGTGACTCAAACGTCAATTCACTAACCGCTAAATTTTTATATATAATGAATTTTCGAAACCAGTTTTATAATGTTTAACATTATGCCACTAGTTGCGTAAAGAAGATCATTCTGACACTTTATGTCAAAATTAGAAAAATTATTTTATACAAATTGTTTTTTTCTTTCACAAAAAATTTTAATTTATTTCCATAATATTACCGTCTTCTCTTATAACAGGTTTTTTTCTTTTGATAAAGTCGTTGATGTTGTAATATGACTTCTCCCTAAGGAGGCAGGAGGTAAATAAGATATTCTACACGAACCTCCAAAATTGTAATTTCCCTGCCGCTCCGAAGTAAAAATCATTTTATTTTCCTTATTTTTACTTAAATTCGATCACATGGCTGTAAACTGTGGAGAATAGCTAAAATAAAATGCGTTTAGGTATTTTTAACGAAAAATCAGAGTTTTCAAAATTCAAATACTGTTTTAGAGAGGTATCTAACAGTTGTAAATACCAAATATAATTACTAATAGATTTAAGAAAACGCAAACTAAAACAATTATAAAGCTAGAAATTATAATACTTTGGCAAATGAAATGATTATTAGGAGCTAGGGATGAAAAAACCATACGAAAAACAAGTTGTTTGGAAGCTTTTTATCTTTATAGTTGAAATAAAAAATTGTAATTTCACGTAATTTGATTAAGGTACTCAAAATAGGTCCCATATAAAATTATTTAGGTTGGTATAAAAATTTAAGAAGAAACAGTTGTAAATAATAATGTGTATTATATTGTAATGATAATCTTAATAGAGTATTATTAAGATATCATCACTTAACTTACCTCGACTAGCTCTTTATATACCTAATTTGAAATCGGAGTATGAAGTCCTCTTTCTCAGGGTTGTTTCAAGAAAAATTAATTTTATTTAATTTAATTTTGTTTTCTTTTATATTAACATTGAATACTATATGAAAAATTTCATTGATTTACCTGAAAATTGAATAAAAATAGACAATTTGCTATATTACCTTTGTTTAATTTACAATATTTTATGAAAAACAATATAACCGTGATCAAAATTAATTATAAAATTAATCCAGATAATGAAAGATCTTAAAAACTAAAAACTATATTTCAAACACACACCATTCATACTAATTATGACGTCATTTCAACTGAGTTCAGCCAATTTTGTGACATTTGATCTATCCTTTAAAAATGATATTACCCTTGGATAGTCGATTCATGACAAATGACAATTGATATTTATAGTATTAACAAATATTAGCAAAAAATTAAGTATTTTAATGAAATAAACCAAAACTACTGTTGAAATGAATAAATTGGCAAGTATAATTAAATTAATTAATTAATAATAATATTAAAGTTCATTACATACAATTTCTATAAGATTTTTAACTCACTATAGTTCTTATAGGAATTAAAGACAAAATGTTCCATCGCACTGGTCTTTAAAACTCTTGCAAAACCCAAGAATATCCATGAATACAAGTCCTTCTGCTGGGCAGGCTCCAAAAATTATCAGGATACAACAACAACACTTATTTTAATCAGGTAAAGAAGTTTTTTCACTACTAGCTTTAGAAGCTAACTTTATTGACTGATTTTCAGGTAGAAAAGTGGTTCATTATTGACCTAGGGAGAGAATTACAGAGCCTACCTGATAACTATATACCTACTGTATTTTATGTAAATGATATCAGTTCATATTTTGACAGTTTTTGAGGTTAACTGAAATGCTCAAATGCAAATACAAAATGTAAAAATATTTTACTTACTTATTTAATGGTCATAGGTATCCACTATTCAAATAAAACCAATTCACTTTCAGATTTCATTCCACATTTTCATAAATATATAAAAGAGTTTTCAATCAAAATAAAAATAAATCGATAAATAAATGGGTAACTTGTTGCCAAGGTTGTTCTTGTCACACCGGTAGAACGAGAGTGACTGGTGACCCGTTCAAGATCTGGACGACATTATAAATTCAAAATTTTGTGACTAACTCGACCACCAGCAAAAAAAATTTCATTTAATTCTTACGTATAAACTGTAAATTCTATAGGTACTAAACTGATGTTTTTTGTTTTACATTTAATTGTCACAAGCATGGATTATTTGATTTGAAAAAAAGTTTGAAATCGTTTTTATTAGTTTTAAAAACTTAATTTTCTTTTAATTAAAATGTTAGTAGTGAAAAAAAATAGTATATGAGCCACGGTAGAGAAGTGAGTTATTTTGTCTCAGATCCATTAAAGCTGTCAGTGTCAGTGAATATTATTTTTAAAGTCACAGTTTATTGCTAAAAAATCAGTTAGCTCGCTCGGACCAGTTGAAAGTTCAAAATAACATCCACTCCAGGGATACAAATTCAGGATACGCAGAAGACTGCTGTTTTATTGTAGGCGGTTGTCATATATTGTATTATCCGAGTTGCACAGTGTATAAACTGAAACATTAAGATCAAAAGTGCCGATGCAGAGTTAGCGATCTGATTCTTTAGCTGTAAACTGTGTCACAGGGTTCAAAATGGCCGCGCCCTATGTTGGGCGTGTCGGACCTCTCTCTTGCCTCGTATAGTAATCAAAGTATGTGGATGTATTGGATTACTAATAAAATTAGCTGTCAATTGAAGTGTCACACTTTACCATAGGTAATAATTTTTTATCCCGCTAGAGGGCGCTAAAATTAAAAAGAACGCCAATGAACAGACATATTGCTGAATTCTCCATAAAATTATCTTTCCGACGATGTGTCATACTTGGTACTTTCCCTATTTAAATTGTATTTGCAAGATTGACGTAGGGGAGAGGAATGACGCATGAGGATATTATAGAAAGGTGTTCCTCTTGAAATAAAAATCGACCTGTTCTTGCTTTTTTAAAAAAAAAATTACTTCAAGATGAGATACGGCCGATCGCCACCCTTAATGAATCACCCTGTACTTTCTAGAATATACTTTCAAAATATATAGTATGTATGTTTTAAAAACATTCTAGGAAAGACATACCAAAAAAGACATACAAAACGTTTTTAGGATTATCATAGAACATGAATACATAATAGGCTAATGGATTATATCCGCAGTCATAAAATCCAAACACAACACACAACACACACACACACACACACACACACACACACACACACACACACACACACACACACACACACACACACACACACACACACACACACACACACACACACACACACCACACACACACACACACACACACACACACACACACACACACACACACACACACACACACACACACACACACACACACACACACACACACCACACACACACACACACACACACACACACACACACACACACACACACACACACACACACACACACACACACACACACACACACACACACACACACACACACACACACACACACACACACACACACACACACACACACACACCACACACACACACACAAACACACACACCACACACACACACACACACACACACACACACACACACACACACACACACACACACACACACACACACACACACACACACACACACACACACACACACACACACACACACACACACACACACACACACACACACACACACACACACACACACACACACACACACACACACACACACACACACACACACACACACACACCACACACACACACACACACACACACACACACACACACACACACACACACACACACACACACACACACACACACACACACACACACACACACACACACACACACACACACACACACACACACACACACACACACACACACACACACACACACACACACACACACACACACACACACACACACACACACACACACACACACACACACACACACACACACACACACACACACACACACACACACACACACACAACACACACACACACACACACACACACACACACACACACACACACACACACACACACACACACACACACACACACACACACACACACACACACACACACACACACACACACACACACACACACACACACACACACACACACACACACACACACACACACACACACACACACACACACACACACACACACACACACACAACACACACACACACACACACACACACAACCACACACACACACACACAACACACACACACACACACACACACACACACCACACACACACACACACACACACACACACACACACACACACACACACACACACACACACACACACACACACACACACAGTAAACGGCCTGGCCTGTCAGATATATAGCAAACTCAATAAAGAACGTTTTATTATATATTCTTTATTTTTTTATTTTGATAGAATATATAATACACATGACATACCAATATATATCAATTCTAACAATTTTGATAGATAATTGTTGACGAACGTTTTCTAAAATGTCTACACTTTTCTCGCAGGACTTTGTCAATACCTTCACTCGATGCTCTTTGAATGGCTTCGTATGGTTTTGAGTGATATATTTCTTCTGCTGTTTTGCTGATACATTTTTTTATGGAGGGTACATTCCATTTACAAGCTGCAACTGATATATTTTAATTCCCAAAAAGGGCTAGTGTTGCAATGTGATACCATTTGATTTATCTAACGCAAACACAAGATGCAGAACTAATGTGACTTACCGCGAGCCGCCACTATCCCATTGTCTTAACATATGGTCTTAACACTTTTCAAATAATTTGCAAACATACTCTTGCGATACCTAATCTCATTGGCGTGCAATTTACAAGCTCTGGTAGTTGACCAACCGTTGTTTTGGCCATGTTGTTCGGGAAAAGATTCACAAACCTCGTAAGTTGTATCTCTCAGCAATTTTTTCCTTATCAGCTGCTATCAAAATTTTTTCACTTGAAGATTGTATGCTGTTGCCTTCTAACTTAGCGAAAACTGCGAGCAAAAAAATTACACGAGGCAGCTAACAACATTCTAAAAAAAATACAATAATATACAGGAAAGTATATTTAATTTTTAAGAGACATCCTTTAAAATCGAATTAAACCTATGTATTGATTTATGAATTCTGTCCAAATGAACGCCTAGAGAAAGATTTGTAGAATGTTGTTATTGTAATTGTGTATCTTTAATCTATTAGCTGGGATAATATACTCACAAAATTTTGTATTAATTACGCTTTTTATTATTTCTTCCTTTCTAAATAGTTCATTTATTTTTCTTGTGACCTCTCATCTAGTCACTGAACTTTTTTCCAGAATCGGTACTATTAACGGTTCCCCAGATATGACCGGATTCCATTCTTATTGGGTCACTAGGTACAACATAATTCTTGAAAAACCTAATGTCCCAACAGTTTGACAGAAAGAGACGTAAAAATAAGAAATTTTACATAATATTCAATATTGAAAAAATGACTCATACACGGTTTTTCATAACCAAAACACTAAGATACCTGGCTGGTGACTAGGTACAACATACCAGGTACAATATAATTTTCGAACAACCTAACTAGGTTTTAAAATCAACAATTTGACAGAAAGGCACGTGAAAAAATAGGAAATTTTACATTAAATTCAATATTAAAAAATTGTTTATAGACGGTTTTTCATAACCAAAACACTCAGACACCTGGCTCCTTAGAGGTGATAACCACCGTTTCAGAGTGGAATTAGCAACACCAAGAGTTGGGCGTTTCCCCTCGTAAGAGTACTAAAACTGATGTTTTAAATATATGAAAGTAAAGTCTATAGGCAATTTCTTTAATATTGAAGATTATGTAAAATTTATCTATGTAAACACATGTATTTTTGACAAACGGTTAAATTTATGACATAATTAGGTTCTTTTCAAATATAATGTTGCTAGGGGTGGTCCAATAAGAACAGCTTGTGTTCATATCTGAAGAACCGTTAATAGGACAGCTTTTGGAAAAATATTTAATGACTGAAGTGATCACAAGAAAAACACGGAAATTATTAAATTTTTTAGAGAATCATAAGACGACCGCTAGATTGCGTAACTAAATACCAAATAGTAAAATGCGTCATTTATACAAAATTGCGCTTTTTATTATTTAGTACTGTTACGCCATCTGGCGGTCATCCTACGGTTCTCTAAATAATATTTATATTTTTTTTGTAACCACATTCTAGTCATTAAACTTTTTCCAGAAGCTGTACTTCAAACGATTCCCCAGATATGGACGAAATCCATTCTTATTTGACCGACCACCAGGTACAATATAATTTTCGAACACCCTAATTCTGCCTAAAATCAACAGTTTGACAGAAAGACACGTGCAAAAAGAGGAAATTTTACATTATATTCAGTATTAAAAAAATTGCTTACAGACGGTTTTTCATAACCAAAACACTCAGACACCTGGGCTCCTTAGAGGTGATAACCACCGTTTCAGAGTGGAATTAGCAACACCAAGAGTTGGGTGTTTCCCCTCGTAAGAGTCCTTAACTGAGGTTTTGAATATATGAAAGTAGAGTCTATAGGCAATTTCTTTAATATAGAATATTATGTAAAATTGTCTATTTAAACACATGTATTTTTGACAAACGGTTAAATTTATGACATAATTGGGATCTTTTCAAATATTATGTTGCTAGGGGTGGCCCAATAAGAACAGCTTGGGTCCATGTCTGAAGAACCGTTAATAGGACAGCTTTTGGAAAAATATTTAATGACTGAAGTGATCACAAGAAAAATACGGAAATTATTAAATTATTTAGAGAATCGTAAGACGACCGCTAGATTGCGTAACTAAATACCAAATAGTAAAATGCATCATTTATACAAAATTGCGCACTTTTATTATTTAGTACTCAGTTACGCCATCTGGCGGTCATCCTACGGTTCTCTAAATAATATTTATATTTTTCTTGCAACCACACTCTAGTCATTAAACTTTTTCCAGAAGCTGTACTTCAAACTATTCCCCAGATATGGCCGAAATCCATTCTTATTTGACCGACCACCAGGTACAATATAATTTTCGAACAACCTAATTATGTTTTAAAATTAACAATTTTAAAGAAAGACGTGAAAAAATAGGAAATTTTACCTTATATTCAATATTTAAAAAATTGCTTACAGACGGTTTTTCATAACCAAAACACTCAGACACCTGGCTCCTTAGAGGTGATAACCACTGTTTCAGAGTGGAATTAGCAACACCAAGAGTTGGGTGTTTCCCCTCGTAAGAGTACTTAACTGAGGTTTTGAATATATGAAAGTAGAGTCTATAGGCAATTTCTTTAATATTGAATATTATGTAAAATTGTCTATTTAAACACGTGTATTTTTGACAAACGGTTAAATTTATGACATAATTAGGTTCTTTTCAAATATTATGTTGCTAGGGATGGTCCAATAAGAACAGCTTGCGTCCATATCTGAAGAACCGTTAATAGGACAGCTTTTGGAAAAATATTTAATGACTGAAGTGATCACAAGAAAAATACGGAAATTATTAAATTATTTAGAGAATCGTAAGACGACCGCTAGATTGCGTAACTAAATACCAAATAGTAAAATGCATCATTTATACAAAATTGCGCACTTTATTATTTAGTACTCAGTTACGCCATCTGGCGGTCATCCTTCGGTTCTCTAAATAATATTTATATTTTCTTGCAACCACACTCTAGTCATTAAACTTTTTCCAGAAGCCTGTACTTCAAACTATTCCCCAGATATGGCCGAAATCCATTCTTATTGACCGACCACCAGGTATAATATAATTTTCGAACACCCTAATTCTGCCCTAAAATCAACAGTTTGACAGAAAGACACGTGTAAAAAGAGGAAATTTTACATTATATTCAATATTTAAAAAATTGCTTACAGGCGGTTTTTCATAACCAAAACACTCAGACACCCGGCTCCTTAGAGGTGATAACCACCGTTTCAGAGTGGAATTAGCAACACCAAGAGTTGGGCGTTTCCCCTCGTAAGAGTACTAAACCGAGGTTTTGAATATATGAAAGTAAAGTCTATAGGCAATTTCTTTAATATTAAATATTATGTAAAATTTTCTATTTAAACACGTGTATTTTTGAAAAACAGTTGAATTTATGACATAATTAGGTTCTTTTCAAATATTATGTTGCACGGGGTGGCCCAATAAGAACAGCTTTCGTCCATATCTGAAGAACCGTTGATAGGACAGCTTTTGGAAGAATATTTAATGACTGAAGTGATCACAAGAAAAACACAAAAATTATTAAATTATTTAAAGAATCGTTAGACGACTGCTAGATTGCGTAACTAAATACCAAATAGTAAAATGCGTCATTTATACAAAATTGCGCTTTTTATTATTTAGTACTCAGTTGCGCTATCTGGCGGTCATCCTACGGTTCTCTAAATAATATTTATATTTTTCTTGTAACCACACTCTAGTCATTAAACTTTTTCCAGAAGCTGTTCTTTAAACGAATCCCCAGATATGGCCGAAATCCATTCTTAATTGATCGACCACCAGGTACAATATAATTTTCGAACAAACCCAATTATGTTTTAAAATCAACAATTTGACAGAAAGACACGTGAAAAAATAGGAAATTTTACATTATATTCAATAATAAAAAATTGCTTATAGACGGTTTTTCATAACCAAAACACTCAGACACCTGGCTCCTTAGAGGTGATAACCACCGTTTCAGAGTGGAATTAGCAACACCAAGAGTTGGGCGTTTCCCCTCGTAAGAGTACTAAACTGAGGTTTTGAACATATGAAAGTAAAGTCTATAGGCAATTTCTTTAATATTAAATATTATGTAAAATTTTCTATTTAAACACGTGTATTTTTGACAAACGGTTAAATTTATGACATAATTAGGTTCTTTTCAAATATTATGTTGCTAGGGGTGGCCCAATAAGAAGAGCTTGGGTCCATGTCTGAAGAACCGTTAATAGGACAGCTTTTGGAAAAATATTTAATGACTGAAGTGATCACAAGAAAAACACGGAAATTATTAAATTATTTAGAGAATCGTAAGACAACCGCTAGATTGCGTATCTAAATACCAAATAATAAAATGCGTCATTTATACAAAATTGCGCTTTTTATTATTTAGTGCTCAGTTACGCCATCTGGCGATCATCCTACGGTTCTCTAAATAATATTCATATTTTTCTTGAAACCACACTCAAGTCATTAAACTTTTTCCAGAAGCTGTACTTCAAACGATTCCCCGGATATGGCCGAAATCCATTCTTATTTGACCGACCACCAGGTACAATATAATTTTTAAACAACCTTATGTTTTAAAATTAACAATTTTACAGAAAAACGTGAAAAAATAGGAAATTTTACATTATATTCAATATTAAAAAAATTGCTTACAGGCGGTTTTTCATAACCAAAACACTCAGACACCTTGCTCCTTAGAGGTGATAACCACCGTTTCAGAGTGGAATTAACAACACCAAGAGTTGGGCGTTTCCCCTCGTAAGAGTACTAACTGAGGTTTTAAATATATGAAAGTAAAGTCTATAGGCAATTTCTTTAATATTGAAGATTATGTAAAATTTTCTATTTAAACACGTGTATTTTTGACAAACGGTTAAATTTATGACATAATTGGGATCTTTTCAAATATTATGTTGCTAGGGGTGGCCCAATAAGAACAGCTTGGGTCCATGTCTGAAGAACCGTTAATAGGACAGCTTTTGGAAAAATATTTAATGACTGAAGTGATCACAAGAAAAATACGGAAATTATTAAATTATTTAGAGAATCGTAAGACGACCGCTAGATTGCGTAACTAAATACCAAATAGTAAAATGCATCATTTATACAAAATTGCGCACTTTATTATTTAGTACTCAGTTACGCCATCTGGCGGTCATCCTACGGTTCTCTAAATAATATTTATATTTTTCTTGCAACCACACTCTTGTCATTAAACTTTTACCAGAAGCTGTACTTCAAACTATTCCCCAGATATGGCCGAAATCCATTTCTTATTTGACCGACCACCAGGTACAATATAATTTTCGAACAACCTAATTATGTTTTAAAATTAACAATTTTAAAGAAAGACGTGAAAAAATAGGAAATTTTACATTATATTCAATATTTAAAAAAATGCTTACAGGCGGTTTTTCATAACCAAAACACTCAGACACCTGGCTCCTTAGAGGTGATAACCACCGTTTCAGAGTGGAATTAGCAACACCAAGAGTTGGGCGTTTCCCCTCGTAAGAGTACTAAACTGAGGTTTTAAATATATGAAAGTAAAGTCCTATAGGCAATTTCTTAATATTGAAGATTATGTAAAATTTTCTATTTTAACACGTGTATTTTTGACAAACGGTTGAATTTATGACATAATTAGGTTCTTTTCAAATATTATGTTGCTAGGGGTATCCATATCTGAAGAACCGTTAATAGGACAGCTTTTGGAAAATATTTAATGACTGAAGTGATCACAAGAAAAACACGGAAATTATTTAGAAAATCGTAAGATGACCGCTAGATTGCTTGGGCAAAGAAGTATAAGTCAAAATTTTGAGTAAATTAGTTTGTCCTCTATACTTAGTGTAAAACGTGGGAATACCTTTTTTGGTGGAAAAATCAGTATAAGTCGACTTATAAGACATATCACCCAGATTTACCCAGCTTTTAAATTTTTGACTTATACTCCTTTGCCCACTGACGATAGAATATAATGCAATGGAAATGTAGAACTAATAAGAATAAGAGGAACGTTCTCACCAATATCTACAAATGACTCCGCAAATTATTTTCTATGTAGTATGTACCATAGTGATAGAACATCCATCTACTAAGGCATTGCCTGGTATAGTTTTTGATGTCAATACGGCCACTGCAGCTAAGAAATCAAATTTCTGTGTGGATGCATAATACACTTTCATATTATTGTTGTTGCTGACTATTAACATTTCTGGTCATCAGAGACTGCTGAGTCACCAGCTCGTGTAGTTGACCAACCAATTTGTTTGATCCTGTTGTTCAGGAAGAAACTCGGAAGTTGTACCTCCCAGCAAATTTTACTCATCAACCGTTACCACAACTTGAGTCACAACTATTGTCTTCTGAATTTTTAATTCGCAATGAAAACTGCTTTTAGAAAATCACTATTGCGAAATCTGCGAACAAAAAAATTATACAAAGTAGTAAACAAAATTCTGTCAAATTTTGATGGGCGTTCAACTGAGAAGTCATTCTAATCCTCGCAGGGCTCCTCAAACACCAGTGGGAATACGCTCAGCGGAAAATACTTCCACGTCGAATTTTATGCCTCCCATGAGCCAAAATTATAGGATTAGGGATAGGTAAAGCAATATATAGATTTCGTCACATTAAGTAAGATTCATAATATGGACTGTAGAGGAAAGTAGAACAATTTCATACGGTTGATTATCTAATACAGTGTCCCCTAAAATTTATGAAATTAAGATGGCTCTCGTGTACTAGAAGGGAAAGATCCAATAATATATAGTTATATAGATAGCTCATCCATATGTACATCAGACGACGAAAAGTACGATTGTCGTCTATTATAAAAGAATTCTCCACGATTATAAGCTCAGTCGTTTCTGACGATGGCTTTTCATGATGTAGTTTTTAGGCTATACCCTTACCTCCACACTCCATACATATAGGTGAGAAATATACATAACTATATAAACTTGCGTGCATAGAAATCGGCCCACTGTAAACTTTTGACTTTAACTATATTTTTTGTTAATTATTCATCAGATCAAAAAAATAAATATGCTGTCTGAATGACAATTCAATATGCTTTTTCATACGGCTGCTTAGAATATACACAAAAACGCACTATCAACTTCCCTCGAAAAACGTCAAATTCAAACAGCGTGTGAAAACGTTTTCACACGCAGTGTGAAAAGTAAAATAATACAAAACTAATGAATCGAGATGAAATCTAGCATACGGCTATTGTCACTACTGACAGTTCTCATTTAAATAAAGTCAAATTTATTGCAAATTTGGAAAAAAAAGCAGTGTTACACGATGATAGAAGATGAATTTAACTGCACTCTTCCAGAAATACTTGAAGAGCCTTCCAAATCACGCAAAATCTTCTACCGTTAATTTCAAAAGAAAGATATGAAAGTTGTAAATTTGTAAAATGGAAGAATGAACGAAACCTAAAATCGTTATCAGAGAATGTTTTGCTTGTTTATTTTAAAGAATTAGCTTAAAAATATAAATCTCAACAATGTGGTCGCAATATTCTATGTTGAAAAACACTATAAACATCAAACACAGTATTGATATTCGAAATATCATAAGTTACTAGCTTATCTCAAGAGGCAAGCAGAAAATTATGTGCCAAAGAAACATCCCAAGATTTCATAAATTTCTGAATACGGCTCCAGATAACATGTATTTATTGACTAAGGTAAGTTTTAGATTTATTAAAAGTATAAAAAATATCTAATCAAGTTTTTTAATTGTTAAACCGTAGTTGCTGTTGGCTTAGCCGGAGCTTGTAGGCGAGAGGAAAATGTGCCAGATGAAAATCGATTATATGCAAGATCTAAAGTCCGCTTTCTTAGTTAAAATCAGACATACTAAAAATAAGATACCTCGATCTTTTGCTATAACAGGAAGATTTTATGATATTTGCAGAGAATATGCTAGTCTGCGGCCTCCTAATATTACAGAAAAGAGATTTTTTTAAATTAGAAAAATGGAAAATGCATGAAACAGGTAGTAGGAATTAATAAAATCGGAAGTATGGCTAAAGAAATAGCAACTTTTTAAAAAATACCAAACCCCCAGGAATATACTGGCCATTGTTTTCGTCGATCATCGGCTACAATGTTAGTTAATGCAGGTGGCGATTTGCTAACCCTCAAACGCCATGGAGGATGGCGTTCTAGCACTGTCGCTGAGGGATACATAGACGATTCCGTACAGAATAACATTGAAATTTCCAAAAAAATTGTCGGATCAGTAAATCAGTAAAGCACATCAGATAACAAGCTATAAAAAATATATCTTTTTGATTCTCAGTATTCTGAGACATCTTGTTCAAAAGAAAAAAACATAACTATAACTGAAAATGTGTTGAAAGGGCAACAGTAAATTACAATTTCAAATAAAACAGCAAGGAAGACTATTAATAAGCGAATAAAAATTGTTTTTTCATTGTTGTTATTGTTCATTGTTGTTATTATTCATTGTTGTAAATATATGTATGTATAACTGTATGGTTATAAATAAATATAAATCAGTTCTGGTCGTTTGAAATAAGATTTGCTTTACTAACAATAATACCATTAAAAATATATGATAATATAGTGGCAGCCGTAGGAAAAGTATAGTGTGTAACTCGTGTGAAATAGCACTTTTCACACTTTATGACTTGTGGCACCCGCCTTTCAGGCTCGTACCCCAAACCGTCACATGCGTGTGAAAAGTGCTATTTTCAACACTTGTTGCACAATATACTATAATGTAAGTATAAATTTATCAAGAAGGCTTATCGTTTATATGCGTAGCAATTGGTAAAAAAATGAAACGTGTTTATGTGGTGATTGTAACGAAAATAACAAATTTCTCAAATAGTAAAATTATTGCGTTTGCAACTGAAATTTGCATATTACTCGTTTTTTATAATCTCAATAGTGTTCAAGTGTGTTAGTTTAATGCATACTACACCACAAAAAGCCGCTCAAGTTATTGCTTAAATCGAAAATGGACTTGGTCAGCGAGCTGTTGCTGGAAGAGTGTTCCAGCATTATGAGGAGACTGGATCCATTCATAGGCGACCTGGAACAGGCAGAAGGCGATTTACAACCGCTCGTGATGACTGCTTTATTGTGTCAACAACGTTAAAAAATCGTCACCTTAATGCCGTTCAAGTGCAACGACAGCTCCTAAAACTCCTGCGATTGGTCCAAAACTTAACTCCAGCTCATCGGTAATAACGCCTGCGTTTTGCACGGGATCATCTGAATTGGACGTTGGAACAATGGGGATCTGTTCTGTTCTCAGATAAGACCAGAATATGCCTCCATGGTAGCGGCCGAAGAAGGAAAAGTGTACCGAAGACCAAGAGAGTGATTTTCAGATTGCTGCTTTGAAGATGGTAGTGATTATGGAGGTGGTTCCTGCATGATCTGGGGTGCAATTTCTATAGGAGCACGGACCGACCCTGTGTTCATTCGTAGGGGCGACCGTGTTCACGGAAGAAGAGGTTTAATGGCTGATAGATATATCTAGGAGATTTTAGCAATTCATGTGTTACCTTACGTCGACTACATTGGAGACGAATTTTCCTTTATGCATGACAATGTAAGGCCGCAAACCGCAAGATTCGTGCAAGATTACATTGCAGATGTCGGTTTTCGGGTTATGGAGTGGCCAGCATACAGTCCTGACCTAAATCCGATCGAATATTTATGGGATGAGCTAAAAAGAAGAATTCGAGCTAGACTTCCTACCCCAAACTCGATCACATAGCTTATTGTTGCAGTAGAAGAAGAATGGCTTAACATCCCATAAGAAACAATAGCTAACTTGATTAGATCTATGCCTAATCGCATGAGAGATGTTATTAGGGCAAGAGGAGGTCATACCCATTATTACAAAATTAAGTGTTATGTTTTAAATTGTCAATAACCCTACATAAGTTAATAATAAAAAAGCTTAATTTGCTTAATGCATCAATTTCACTATGTTGTGACGAAGTCACTAAATTTTATTTTTATTTCATTTTAAAAATGTATATTTCAATTATTCCCGCCTGAGGACATATAATTCTCTATAATTCTTGCCCCAAACATAATTTCTATAAAATGGACCGTATTAGAGATATTTTAGAAAAAGTGTAAATTTCGAATTTTGAAGAAAACTCAAATTTTAAACTTATGCTATATTCCGGCCTGAGGTAAACTAATTAGATTTTGGACAAAGTCTGAACATCTGGAGGGATACTTTATAGAAGGTTATTTTTATATTTTATGGAATATATCTGTTATTTATGTTTATACAAGAAAATTAATGTTGAAATAAAAGTTACTTTTTATATTATTCTCTATAATTTTTGTCCTCTACAACATTTTTCTAAAATGGTCCTTATTCGAGAAATTTTACAAAATTAAAAAATTCTGATTTTTAAGAAAATTGTTAACTAAAAGATGTTTACTATATTGATCTCTATAATTTTTGTTTTCTACATGATTTCTCAAAAATGGACCGTAATGGAAAAATTGGAGGAAAAGTATAAAATTTAAATTTTTCCGTATTTTTGCTGGCAATGAATATACAGGGTCTGAAAATGCTTCGTTTTCGCTTTAAAGTTTTTCTTAAAAACTGACGATTTGTTTATTGCTCTGAAACCGGTCAAGATATGCAAATGAAATTTGGTGGATTTTAAGAGGTAGTTATTCCGCATTTTTTGACATGCAATTAAGAATTTTATGTTCATCATTGGCGTGCATACGGGTAATGATCTCAATTCATTTAAAGAATAAATGGTACGCCACTGAGATATTTCAAATTTAAAATCATTTTTGAATTCCTCATTAAATTTGTCACAAAAAATATTTTAGGCCTTTTTTTCGTGTGGGGCGCCGTTTTTATGCAAAAAAATAAAACATCTTAACGCGTATTTTTCATTTCTTTAATACATTATCAAGAACTATCTAATACAATAACATTAAACTAGAACAATAACAGAAAATAACACTAATAAAATTTTAAATAGGCGCAAAGCTACAACAAATGCTGAAAATGACCTCCCTCAGACGTGAGACAAGATTCAACTCTTCGCCGCATTGATGGTTGTATTCGCGCAAATTGTCCTGGTGTATTTCTTATTGTCTCACAGCGGGCTATAATTCGGTTCCTCAGGTCTCCGACATTTTCGACGGGAGTGGAATAAACTAGTGACTTAAGAAAACCCCGAATGCAAAAATCCAGAGGATTTAAATCCGGCGATCGAGCAGGTCAATGTTCCGTACCTCCCCTACCTATCCAACGATTTGCATATACTGCATCTAAGTGATTTCGTACATTAATGCTAAAATGGGCTGGTGCACCATCATGCATGAACCATAAGTGTTGTCTCAGCTGTAGAGGAATTTCTTTAAGAAAAACAGGTAACTCTTCCTGTAGGAAATTAAGGTAAGAGTCGCCTGTTAGTCGTTGTGGGAGGAAATATGGACCGATTAAATGATCATCAATTACCCCAATCCATACATTTACCGAAAACTGATGCTGAAAATGAGTTTCAAACATTCCATGTGGATTTTCCTCAGCCCATAAGTGACTGTTATGGAAATTTCGTACCAAAATTTCGACCAAAATTAGCTTCGTCAGTAAGCAAAACTCTATTTAAAAAATTAAGAATTTGAGCGATTTGATGAAGAATCCATTGGCAAAAAAATAGGCGCGGAAGAAAGTCTCTAGGTAGTAGAGCTTGCACACGTTGAATATGAAACGGATACAACTGCTGTTCTTTAAGAATTCTAAATACAGTGAAGTTGCTTACATTTAATATGTTGGCAATTTTTCGAGTACTTGTTTCCGGTGACTCCGCAATTAACTCGAGAACTGCTTCTTCTAGTTGCACAATTCGTACTTCTCGAGGGCGCCCGCAGTCAGCCGTTTGTTTCTTAAATGTACCATTTTCGCGCAAACGTTGGTGAAGGCGAGCAAATATTGTGTGATGTGGTACCCTACGTCCTGGATACAACTCAGCATACAATCGTCGAGCTTGCCGACCATTTCCATTACTTCGACCATAGACAAAATGCATGTCTGACAATTCCACGTTTGTATAATTTTCCATTGTTTTCGATAAAAGAAAAGTTAATTACTTATTAACATCAATGTTATACCAAACTAAAAGCTTAATAATAAAGAAACGCTAATTTGACATTTCGTTAAACTATTCGTATTTAACAGAATGTTGACAATAGCCTACTAGTACTAGCGTCGCTATTAGATAATAATGTATTAAAGAAATGGAAAATACGCGTTAAGACATTTTATTTATTTTTTGCATAAAAACGGCGCCCCACACGAAAAAAAGGCCAGAGATATTTTTTGTGACAAATTTAATGAGGAATTCAAAAATGATTTTTAATTTGAAATATCTCAGTGGCGTACCATTTTTTTCTTTAAATGAATTGAGATCATTACCCGTTTGCACGCCAATGATGAACATAAAATTCTTAATTGCATGTCAAAAAATGCAGAATAACTACCTCTTAAAATTCACCAAATTTCATTAGCATGTCTTAACCGGTTTCAGAGCAATAAACAAATCGTCAGTTTTTAAGAAAAACTTTAACACCCCGTATTCGGAAAACGAAGCATTTTCAGACATACGTTTATATGGCAAACTGTCATTATTTTTTCATGCTGAATCACCCCCTGAAGTTTGTCGCACTTATTTACTAACACCCTGTATATAGAAAAATATTTCGAGTTAGATGTATGTGGAAAATGTATATATTTAGTTAATCTCTAAATATTTACAGAGGTGCTGCAATATAAGTTGTACAAAATAACCGGGAAAAGCCTGAAATAACTAAATAGGAAAGTCATGTGTTGGACACATCAGCTTTTTATATACAGAGATAGTTCCTCCCATAGAAATCTGCCGTGTAAGCGCGGTTGACTTTAAACAAAGCTTTCGGGAAAAATATACTTCCTGGCATTAATTTTAATATTGAAAACCGTTTATAAAATGTACCTAGGAGTTGTAAAGACTTCTTAAGAATTGTTTTAAAGTACTCGAAAAATGACATATAATTGCATTGATTTACCAAGGAAATTTCTTTAAAACTAAACATATTTACCTGTTGTCTTTTTGTGTTACAACCCGTACAACTAACACAGAAAAATAATGAAACACATCACACTTTAAAATATTGTTTAGTTTTTTAAAAACTTGGTTTAAAATTATATAGATTTTTTTATGAAAACACAAT
Organism: Psylliodes chrysocephalus; assembly: GCA_927349885.1. Classification (NCBI taxonomy): domain Eukaryota; kingdom Metazoa; phylum Arthropoda; class Insecta; order Coleoptera; family Chrysomelidae; genus Psylliodes; species Psylliodes chrysocephalus. Next base: position 66,323,967 of record OV651817.1, read on the forward strand.
TATATTTTGTATGTGATATATCACGTGACATAGTGTAAAGAATTTAAAATTTAAGTATTTTCTTTTAACAAAAATGCGAAATTGTCCAGATAAAAATTTTTCGAGATATGTCCAGAGGCCGTCCTTACTTGGTGTTTGAACTTTTATATTATACAGTAGGTTTATATTGTTCTGTTGTATCGATATTGTTTATTTTAACTATTTAGTATTTTATTTTATTTTTTGTTTATAAAGTATATTTATATTTTTTATCTAGAATAATTTGTGTATGTAATTCTTTTAGCTGTTTGTTACTCACCAATGTTTTACAGAACGTCCAGCTAGCAAAATAATATAAATTTTATCATATCAATAGTGCGTAATTATTGTTCAATATTTCAATTTGTGTTATAGACACGGAAACAAGTTTTAAATAAAATTTATATGATTTTGAAAAATACATATTTTAAAAATATTTTTGGATATACAGGATGTTGTATTTTGCCTGACAAATAAAAATGTATATTTTTTAACTAGAACACCCTGTTTTTCATTTCATTTTTGGAATGGTTTGATAATACTATATTCAATCCTAGAATTTTTTTAAAAAACATTACAGGGTTGCCACGCATTTATTTTTTGCGAAATTAAAGAATCATGCAAACCCCAAATTAAATTATCATAGTTTAGGTAGATTTACATTGATTTCAAAATTGTTTATTATACAGACTTATAAGATATCAAGCTAACGAATAGTGGTTATAAAACTGGTTTATTTTGTACAGGGTTTTAAAACGTCTTAAATATAACTAATTTTAAGTTCAATTTGCTTTATTTTTTAAATGTAACACCCTGTATAATATTTTAGCATAAAATTCCTTATAAACAGACCAATCCGACGATACCAAATATGTTAGCCAATAACACATATATAGGATGTCCCATCAGTACGTAATTAATCGATATAGCTGTTTATCATTGGAAATGCAAAATAATTTTGATATAAAACAATTTATTTAACAATTATTCTTAAATATACAGGGTGTTCCATAAATGGGGCGCTGATCAAAGCTATACTTTTTTAAAGTAAAACATATTTGATTGTTTTCACATCGTCAAACAATTTTAATTGACTTAATTCATTTGCTATGTTGTATATAGGGTGTGTCAAAATGCAAGGTTACGTTTTTTTAATTTTTTAAATGGAATTAATTAATTGGTGTACAGAATATTTCATTTAAAAAATTTAGAAAATTGTATCCTCGCATTTTAATACACCCTATATACTAGACTGGGCCAAAAAAATAACTATTTTTTTTTTGAAAGATATATCGAGAATATCATTCAGAATGATAAAAAAAAATTTCGTGAAAATTTGAGCCCTTAATATTAATTTTAAGAGGTCTATCATCGCTATTTTTGATTTTTTGTCATAATTTGATGTTTTACGTTAGAACTGTCAAAACATTAAAGTGAAAAAAATTCCTTTTCACTTATTCTGATATAAAATTAAATTCTCTACGAAAATGGTCTGATTGAAAATTTTCGTCAGATGAGCTGTTTCCAAGTAATTTCGTAACTAATAAATAACTTTTGAAGAATTAAATTTAGGTAAAAATATTAAGAAACCTTTTTTGTAGAACATTAATTTTCCTTTTAGAATCCGACGTGGGCTTTTTTAAATATGCATTCATTCATTAGTTACGAAATTACTCGAAAACGGCTCGTCTGACAAAAATTTTAATAGGGCCTTTTTTGTAGAGAATTTAATTTTACATAAGAATAAGTAAAAAGAATTTTTTTTCACCTTAATGTTTTGACAGTTCTAACGTAAAACATCAAATTATGACTAAAAATCAAAATAGCGATGATAGACCTCTTAAAATTAATATTAAGGGCTCAAATTTTTAGGAATTTTTTTTTTTCATCATTCTGAATGATATTCTCGATATATCTTTCAAAAAAAAAAATTGTTATTTTTTTGGCCCAGTCTACTATATACAACATACCAAATAATTGACGTCTATTGAAATTGTTTGACGATGTGAAAACAATAAAATATGTACAACTACCTGCAGAGTGTTTTGGTATAAAAAAGTAAAACTTTGGTCGGCACCTTGTTTATGGATCACCCAGTACCCAGACAACACACCAAATCCCAGAGATATCCACAGAATATATTTTGTGGATATCCAATATATCCACAGGATATCAGAAATATTCCGTGGAACTAATATGAATATCCAAATGTCCGTCTATATCCAGAATATAGAAGATATCCTAATGGATATCCAGCAAAATATCTAATGGGTATCTTCCAGAAAATACTAGAAATCCCAGAGATATCCATCCATATAATATATTTTGTGGATATTCAATAATCCAATATGGATATCCAACCAAATGTCCGTCTATATACCAGGATATAGAAGATATTCGGATATTCAGCAAAATATTTTATGGGTATGTTTAGTAGAGGTTCATAAGTAATCAATGATTATTGAATAACGTCGAAAGAAAATAGCAGAGATAAAAAATATTTTCAACACTCAAAATATTTTCAACACTCTGCCTTTGATTTTGCCCACTAAGGAGAAAGCCATCCTTATTAGGACTCTTCGACGATAAATGGAAATTCTCGACTACAGTCTCTAATGGAGGCTGATTAGGACACAAATTTCGATCGAACTCAATTACGGCGGGTCGAGCATGAGTAGATGCGAAAGTGGTATCGCCATCTATACTTAGCAAGCAAAATCAAATAACATCTAGTGGATATCCACGATGGTTTGCGTTCGCGTCTAGACTTTGATATGTTTAGTGGATGTCCATGGGATATTGAATACACCTTAAAAAAATTAATTTTAAATATGTGAACGGTACTATTAGCCACAATGGCGAGCACAATGGCATAATTTTTTAATAATTTGCTATATAATTACTATTATTTATGGATATTTGCATGTCTATACATTACATATCATGGATATAAAATAGATATCCACCACGGACTGGACATTCAGTGGATATTGGGATATGCAGTAAATATACAAAGGATTTGGTGTGCTGTCTGGGTATATTTAAGAATACTTGTTAAATGAGGTCATACAACTTTTATATTAAAAATTTATTAGTTCCAATAATAAAACAGCTATATCGATAAATTACGTACTGATGGGAAACCCTGTATATGTGTTATTGGCTAACATGTTGGTATCGTTAGATAGGTTAAATTTGTAAGGAATTTTATGCTGAAATAATATACAGGGTGTTGTATTTGAAAAAAATTAGTAAATTGAACTTAAAATTAGCTATATTTAAGACATCTTTCAATTCACTGTATAAAATATTCCAATTCTACCACCACTATTCGTTATCTTACTATCTTAAGAGTCTGTTTTTTAAATCATTGTAAATCTACCTATAAATTATGATAATTTATTTTGGGGTCTGCATCATTCTCTAATTTAATAAAAAAAAGGAATTGCTTGGCAAACCTGTAATATTTAAAAAAAAATTCTAGGGTTGAATACAGTATTAACAAACCATTCTAAAACTGAAATAAAATACAATTTTAAAAAATATATATTTTTATTTGCCAGGCAAAAACGCAACGCCCTGTACATCCAACAAATTTTTAAAATACGAATTTTTTAAATGCATATAACTTTTATTAAAAACTTGTTTACGTGTCTATAACGCAAATTGAAATATTTAACAATTACGCACTAATGGGACTTAATGATCCAGAAGGTGTGTATATTCATTCTTTTTTTATTTATTTTTATTAGGTATACCAAATATTTACCAATATACTTATAAATACTTTTTTTTATTCTTTAAAATTACGAATAAATATTATCAACTCCTGTTCCACAACTTAAGTACCTATTACTTTATGACTTTTAAATTCGGTATTTTAATAACGAAAATTTTAACTTTGAACATTAAACTATTATTATATGTATATAAATTTTAAGTAGGTACGAGCCTGTCCTCTATTTGAAAACTCCATCATTTAATACCCGTAAAACGTTTCTGAGAATTCTCTCCTGACAACCGAGAGTCCTGAGCAGGGTTGCCAATCGTACGCTAATTACCGTACCTACTTGTATTTTCAACAGAATTAGCAAAGACTTTGAGTTGTGCAAAAACCGATTCCATTAAATTACTTAATGAAGATTAAAATGGCATTATCTAATGTAAAAATGCCATTTTAATCTTTTTACAGTACATGTTCTTCAAAAGGGCCTGGTTTGTACGCCTTTTTTTTAGAAGCTAGGTAGAAGGACCAGAGGTTCATTAAAATAATATGATGAGGAACATTTTGTTTTTTTTTTTTTTGAAACCCGACAAAAAGATTTACAAAATGAAGTTTTTTTACTATAAATAGGTTTTTTTACAAAATTAAACTGTACGGTACTGGGAGGCCATGTACGGTAATTTGAATTGCACGGTACGGAAAATGGAATTTAAAAAGTTGGCAACCCTGGTCCTGAGTCTGAGTCTTGGTTTAACTTTTAACCTTACTTATTTATTTATTATGGTTATATGTTTCTGTTTTCTGTTAATTTTATTAACGTATTATTTAAATATATTTAAATGCTAGTTTTCAATAAAATACCTTTAAATTAAAGTTATAACACCTACATTGAGTGACTACCGTTTTCACTGAGTTCATTAAGTTTAAAAGTTCTGAAAAATGATTTGGGATACTTTATTCAGTTGATGACTAAAGACTGTTTAGTTTATCAAGATATTTTTAAGATTTTCAAGGATTTGAACCTCCGAAAAATTGTGTAACTCCAGTATAACGGCCTTTCATTTGATTTATTGAAAAACATTGTAATGGTTCCTTACCTTACTGGTACTCCAAATCCCAAGCTACTGCTAACCTTCGAAGATATTCACAGCTATACTGTCCAGGTAATTGATACTTATTTTTTCTCAATTTTCGTTATTTAATGAAAATTCAAAATTGTCATTTTATTTTTCTAAGCAAAAAGCAAAACCTTTTCAAGATTATTGATTTCTTACCTTCCATTGTTTTTCGTTGTCTAGCAACATTTTTTCCTTTAATATCCCAGACGACTAGGTATTTTAATTAATTTTTTTTATATCGTTTTTAACCTCACTTTTTTAATAATTTTTCACTCATAATATTAAGTTTCTTTCGATTTTATATAATATTTACAATTTCCATTTGATTATAAAATTTTCTACATTGTCTTTTTTATTTCATATTGCCTGTATGTTCTATTACCTTCACTATTGTTAGATTTATTTATTTATTGCCTTTTTATTTTAGCTATGGTATGTTTCCCAGATTTTCCAGTGAATTATGAGTGAATTCAATTATTTACAATTGAAAACTATTGATATGAGTTGCAACTATACTATTTCGATCATCGTATACTCTACCTTTCAACCTAAGATATATTTATTACATTTATGTTTTTGTTATCAAGAAATTTCCATGGGTAAGTTTTATTATTTTCCTACATTATTCCTGCTTGGTCATTTACATTCTATAACACTACCATGATTACATTAACAAACATAGTTATTGTCTTGTATCCTGAAATATCAGTACATAAAGCCCCCATGTTATTATAAAAATAATATACATTTTTGTTATAATAACATCCTAGTGTTTCTAAATTTGTTTCGTTAATAAAGCATTTTATGTCATAGTATTGGTATGAGATTTCTATGTGATATCGTCCTTTTATTAAGTTACTTTCTATTTCCACTAACTTGTAAGTGTTATTTCCAATAACTTTATTTATTCTAATGATAATAATAATAATATTTTTATTTGCTAAAATTTAGATTTTACAAAAAACAGTTTCGTCTGAATTTACAAATATTTTAAAATTGTGTAGTCCAGTGGAGACGTTACAATTAGAAGAGATAGTTTGACTTTCACAAAAAGGTACTGATATTTTATACACAAAAAATATTGAAAATAATATTATTAATGTCCGAGTTGTTTGTGTAACTCAGTCAAGTTGTAGAAACAGTTATCTGCAAGATACTTTTTTTAACTCATATTTAAACTTTTTATTTGTTTTTATAGTTTTCAATTCTGTAGGTAACAGGTTATATAGTGAGCATCCTGCATACGCTGGAGATTTTTATAAAATGTATGTTTGATCTTTTTTACTGAAAAAGTTTTTTATTTTTTGTGTCATAGATGTGATTGTTTGAATATTTTTTTGAATTTTGCTTTGTTTTCATGTACATAAGTAGTTTTAAAAGATTTATCATCGCCTTAGTAAGAAAAATGTAACTTCATGTTAGTAAAATTTATAGCAGATTTAAATAATTTTTTTTTGACCATTACAGCAGTGATTAAATTACAGTATTTTATCACTGGTGTTGTATTGTTCTGTACTTTGGGTGATGAAACAAGCGTACCTCTAAGCACAAGTCTTTATTATTTTAAAGCTACTATAAGGATGCATCCATGTTTTTCTAACAACTAGATTTACTGACTGTCATGACAAGGCACTCAGTCATGGCAACACAAACTAGTAATACTAACGTAGTAGCTAATAGCCAAGAACTGGCCATTAGCTTATCTAGTATAACCGATTTTTTACTGAGTCAGGCAGACCTGGTTTTATACATTGTTGGGTTAGCTTTGAGTACCTGAAAAGTAGTAGATTGTGTAAAAGATAATGAGGCGTCATTCGAGCTAAGGGTCCTAAATGTTGTTTCATTATCACTCTAGGGCTGTGTGTTTTTACAATCATTATATACAGTGTGTCCAATTAAGTTGGAACCATATGGGCTACTATTTTATTCTTAGTTTTATGAAAAAAAAAAAAAATCATTCTTTATAAAAGTTTATAAAAAGTTCTGAATTTTACTGAAGAGTAAAGTACCTTTATTTTTAAATGTCAACCTTTATTATTTAAGCCTCAAACAGCTTTTCAATACATTTATTAAACATAACTGCTTATGATCACCCCATGTGTAGCGACATCCCTAGAATAGCTATAAGGAATTTAGAATTACTATTTTCAAATATATCTCCCCAATTTTTAAGTAATTCTTGATTTTTCCATGCAACTTATGTCATGTGTTACACTTGTATATAATTTGTTCATGCTTACTTATATACAGCTTGTTCAAAAAATTAGGAGTATCGGTTACTGAAATATGGTGCATTTTTCATCTGTTACCATAGTTAGAATATGACTTCTGGCCATTTTATAGTTTCATTTCATACTAAATAATTTTTATAAGTAATACAGGGTGTGATAGAGCTACATAAACAACTAAGAAGTATTACAAAAACACATTTAATGAAAAACTTGACATATCTAAAATATTTTAGAAAGTCTTGAAATGAATTCAGTATTGCTCGTATATATAGTACAGATGCCAGCTTATCACTTATAAATATAATTTGTACTTGTAGATTTTTAGGTTTTAGTTAAAATAAAATCTCACAAAAAACCTTAGAGTTATTTCAGTATTACTTCATTAAAACACTTCATGACTACATACTTTTATCTTGCTTTAGATTATTTTCTATGCATATGACGTAACTTTTTTTATTGCTTTGTTTATCAATCAGAATAATTACAAAAAAATTCTATCAGCTAAAAGGTTGGTGTTAGATTAACTAACAGCTAATTTATTATGATAGGGTGTGGCTGTTGTAATCATTGCAGTTTCAGACTAGATTCTTTTTTACATTCTATATTTTCTTCTTCTTTTTTGGGCTATGTTATTAGGAACAGTTTTAAAAGTTTGTTATTAGGAATTTTTGATAGTAGGCAGTTTATTTTTTTTAGGAAACTTTCTATGTAGCATGCCTCCATTCGAGATTTGCGAATAATGTGAAGCACATGTTATATGCCTACAAAAAAATACAAGAGAATCACATTAATAGATATTACTGTAAATATAAAATTGGTTCAAAAATTATAGGCATATGTGCTCTTATTTCAAGTGTTTTTTTGTAACTGGAATATGGATGATTCAAAAATAATTATAAAAAGTACCCTTCAAGTGTTTTATAAAGGACTATTTTAAATGCTGCTGAAAGATGAGTCAGATTTTGATGGTGTGAAAATAGTTAATGTATGTAATAAGATAGGTTTATAAAAATGCCATTTCTTTTTTATTGATTTATGATTTGTTGGGTCCAAAAATCTATGTAAAGACACTGTTATATTTTTTTATTAGAGAATACTTCATACATGAAAATGCTCCTTATTTCAGTGATTAATATTCCTATTTTTTTAACACTCTGTATTATGTATTTTACAAAGTGGAAGTAAGCATTAACAAACTATTTACCTTAGACTAGGTAATAAAGAGAGGACTCATAAGGCCGCTGAAAATATTGTTCCATTCTGACACCAACGATATTCGACCAAAGGCGTAACATGTTGGAAAAAAAACGAACTTGTATTTATGTTATTAGTACTTTATTAATCTTTTTAGGTATAAAGCAAGTTCAAAGCGTAAAATTTAAAATAAGTAACAATAAATAAGACACAAGATAAAAATATATTAAAATAAACTCAATGAAATCGTTTACATAATAAAATGAGTGTTTTATAAATTCCGCAAAATAAAACATAATGATCTGCATTTATTACAAAAAGATTTATTTTTTAGTTAATAAAGAATGACACTACCCAGATAGCACTGACACGTTTTACACGACGCTCGTGATGTTTTGAAGATACACGCTAATATCCAAAAGATCTATAGGACATACATTGTTACAAAACAAGGCGTATTTAGTACATCCAATTTTGTACGTCTTTAAGACATCCAGTTTTGTACGACTTTAAGACAAACTGTATTGGATGTGTTTATGCCTTCTATTTACTTGATGGCAATTCGTTTAAAAAAATTAATGAATACTTGTCTACTATATTTAATACTGTTTATTATACAATATCAAACTATTAAAACTGACACATAGAGTAAATAAATATTAATTTACAGTGTTGGATAAAATAATTAGAAAATGACTTCAAGTACTTGTTGCCATGGGAAACTATTCCCGAAAATCCTACTTTTTCCAGTTTGGTCGATTTAAAAACTTCTTTTATTGTATTAATTTTGGCCAAAGCGTCTGTAACTAATGTCCCCGTAGTATATAATTTTGTTGAATTATTGTTTTAAGGTGTTTTTCTAACAAAAATAAGACATTATTAAAATGAGGTTATGAAATTAAAGGAAAATAAATTAAAACTTACAGTTTTTAATGATAAAGACTAGTTCCGGTATACCACAGTTCCAATAATGGCAAATAATTAATATAAAAAGACAATATGTAAAACACAACCACGAAAAAGTAATGACAATGTCCACAGACTGACGCTAAAAATATTATACAATGGCTGTCCCGAGAAGAAGGCAGCCAGAGGAAGAACACGACTCGATACGCGCACGCGAGGCTATGCAATCAGCCAATGACAATGACGATGGAGAACGGTGTCGTGGCGCCATATTCAAATATAGCGGAAAGAGTTGAACGTCCACATTACCGACATATTTTAAATGTCCTAAGAACATCCAAATAAAGACGTTTTAAACATGTCCGTTTTACGTACCAGGACGTTTGGACAAAGGTAAAACATGAACTGAACATCTTTAAGATGTAGTCTGCTATCTGGGTATTAATAAATTAAGCTAGTAAGAAAAATTATACATAAATGAAGATAAATTTATTACCGACCCTTAAATAATACTAATTTGGTATAATAACAAGAATTTTTAGCGAAACAACTCTATTTTTATATCTTTTGTTTAAGAGCTTTGATTTGTCTTGTTTTTTTCTTTATTCTTTTCTATCTGTTGTAAAAGTTGTCTTCCAAGCCGTCTAAGATAGATTCCTTGTTTGAAGTTCTATTTGAAGGGCCTAGCTCAGCTTCCAAATGCAATGCTCTTCTTTTTAAGTACTACAAACAATCAATTATTACGGTAATGTTTTGAATTATACACAAAAGGATTGCTAAATTCTTAAAAGTGCATAACATAAAGAAATTAAAAAAATATATGTTTAATTATGTTTATTAGTATACGCACCTTCTTCGGCTGCATGTATTTAGGAAATTCAGGAAATAAAGTGGGAAATGCTCCATTTAGTAAACGTCCTTTACAGTCCGTCCCATAAAAAAATGTCTTTCAAAATGTTTTGAACACAATCTATCATTTAGCGTAGGCATCCAATTTGCAATTTTCGTTGCCTGAATCCAAAGATTTTTTTTGGTGGATCCACAGGAAATCTAAAATAAAACAACAAATAAACATTGCTGCAATTAAGTAAAAAGCAAAAGTAAATAAGAATTTAATAAAAGTTAATATTTACATTTGTACGACACGCCACTGGAAAAATTGCTTGTTTGGCAATTTTAATATCATTAATTGCTTAAATATCAATGAAAAGCATAAAATAAACAAACTTGGTGGGTAAAATTTATTACTCTGGAGTGAGACATGTACAATATGTAAATAGCAAGTTGTATAAAACCATATAAAATGAAAAATATAAGAAAATATATAAAGTAAAAACGATTGATGTTTATCATTTACCTGTAAAACGTAACATCTGCTTCTTTCTTGCCGCTATAACTTTTACACTGATATGCCACACAATAAAGCATTGTAATAAACCAATTATTAAATGCCGTTTAATTCAAAAATCAGAAATAAACACGAACAAAAACTTTGGTGTCACCGAAATGCTAAGCACCAAAATAATGTCGGCCAATAGATAATCGGCACATAATATACCACGTGTGCTGGATATACTTGATACGCGTCCTCTCTTTATTACCTAGTCTAAGCTATTACAAATGTAAGACATGCCATAAGTTTCATGGAAAAAACTTGAATAACTTAAAGAGTGACAATATTTTTTCTGCACTCTTTACTTTTGACTCCTTCTAACAGTTCACCCTGTAGAGCTGCAAACTTGAGGTCCATAAGAAAGTTGTCCATAATTTTCCTAGTCATAGTCATAGTTGTCCTAAAAAGTAACATACAAATTTGAACAAATTCTGACAGCACCCAAATCAATACAAAAAGTGCGGGGTCCTCTGTAGTTTTTATCACTTAGGCAATACAACATACATCATTGGTATATGTTTAATTGCATATCTCATCTATTTATGTAGCGACCAAAGAATTAGAGAGGGTAGAACACTTACTTCGATTTTTTCTTACTATACAGAGCTGCGCAGCTTTCTGAGTGCCTTTTAACAGGAGATAGAAAACTCCGCCATTGTGACGCCTTACTACGTGTTTCCTACATCTTGGCACAATAGTTTTAGTCATGTTTTAGTGGTTATGTTATAATATTTACCCAAAGTCAGTCCCCAAACATATTATTTACGAACCTACACGTTACAAAACCATTAACAAATAATGAATATCTTGAAAACCTTGCTTTACTTGGTGATTTTATGTTAAATCTTTCTATTTGTAAGCAACAGTAACTACTTTATTTATGTTCCTATTGTTGTATTCTACAGCATTTTATTTTTTAGGTCTCCTTCGAATCTCAAGCACTTAACATGAACAGTGGTTACAAAATCAAAAGTACCACTGATCCAGGTACATTGATTTTGTACGTTAGACATACACAAATAAAAGTAACAAAAACGTCTTTTAGAGCCACCGTATCCTTTTTACAATATTGAGTCGACGGACTAAAAAAACCATAGCTATAGAAGCAGAAAGTAGGGAGATATGCAAGAGTTTTGAAAATGTACACTGACAATCTAATGTTAATACAATTAACAAACTTGTGTAATCTTTGAAAACGAGAAAATTGGTGGAGGTGGTGGCAGTAATGCCCATAGGGGTATTTTCTTGAATAGAAAATATTTAGCAATTTCTTGCTGTGTAACAACTGAAAGAAGACTCATTTGTAGATCAATACATCTGTCATGATCTTTTTATTTCAGAATCAAATATCAAGTACCGGATCAACTTTTAAATCCAGCCAAATTATGATCTTCAAGAAATATTTGAACAAGAACAACCATCATTATATTATGTTTTTGATAAATAGATTTGTAATGTGCAAATAAGTTGTAAACTGAGAAGATTAAGAAATAATCTAGCTATTCTTCATCTTCTTAGGATCAATGTTGAATATTCATAAAATAAAGACATTTTACTATTACTTTACCAAAATATCATGTTTTTTAATGAAACCCTACTCAATCCTAAGTACAATTTTTAAAAAACTAATCTTGACTCAATAATCAGACAGTTTTGGAAGACATAATTGATTTATTTGAAAATAAACACAATTCAAATCTAGTTTCACATTCTTAGGTACACAATCTTAAACTACATATAATAATAGAAATCATCTGTCTTTTTTCTAACTATTGTTTAATTGTATAAATGTTTAAACTTTTATTTTAAATGTACAAGGTTTTATCAGTCTAATTGTATGGTACCGGTAGTCCATATTAAATTGTTAAAAATAATTTGTTGTATATTTTTACATCTAGTTTAATGAGTTATGGACTTATGGCACGCTGACTATAGACCTCTAATTTTTTTAAATAATATATTTTATTTCTTGACTCATTTGTAAAAGTACATAGGGGAGTGCGGACACATTTGACATATTTTTAGTAGGTGTAACTATGATGTGTATTGCAAATAAAAAAAAAAAAACTATTTGTGACTGATATACACATATTTTCAAGTAAAAAAATCTGATTTGTCCAACACACTATCTAGTTATTATAGGCTTTTTCCGGTTATTTTGTACAACCTATTGCAGCACCTCTATAAATGTTTAGAGGATAAACTAAATATATACATTTTCCACATACATCTACCTCGAAACATTTTTCTATAGATACTCATTGAAAACGAAAATACTGAAAAATTTAAATTTAGCACTTTTCCTACAATTTTTCCATTAAGGTCCATTTTAGAAAAATGATGTATAAACAAAAATTATAGAGATCGATATCGCAAACAACTTTTAGTTCAACAATTTTCATAAAAATCAGAATTTTGCACATTTTTTCAAATTTCTCGAATACGGACCTTTTCAGGAAATTTTGACATAAAGCAAAAATTATAGATAATAATATTAGAAATAATAACTTTTATTTGAACAATTTTCTTCTCCAAACATAAATAACATACGAGTATATTCCATAAAATCCGTCGAAAAAAATGATTCCTATACTTTCGTTATATCTGTATACAGATAGGAAAGTAAAAACAACATAAAAATATGACTACTTAATTTGGTAATTACTCAAAATATTTAATTTTCAAAATGAAGTAGCTATCTAGTAATAATAATGTTTATTTGTCAATTATATATAAACATTTAAATAATATATATAACTATAGGGGCTGCATCATCTCACTGTGTTCTGTATACCTACATCACGAAGATTAAAAACCTTTTTAGGAAACATAAAAAAAATCATTCATTGATACATCTATTTTAAAAAAGTAACAATAATAGAACAGATGCGTTTATTCGTTACACATGACATTATTATATTCAGTAATAGTATCTGCACATGATGTTCATCTTGCTATTGTTTCTGCGTCCATACATTTGGAATTTGCATATATTCTGCGTCCATATATGGATGCACAAAGTTTACCCAATGTTGGAAATAGACGTATGGTAATAATTATAATTAAGTTAGATGATTAATAATTTTTTCAAAAAGTAACAATAATATAATAGAACCGGTGCGTTTTTAAGTTACACATGACATATTATACTTAATAATGGTCTCTCGCATGATGTACATCTTGCTATTGTTTCTGCGTCCATATACGTATTCATATATGGACGCACAAAGATTACCCAATGTTGGAAACAGAAGTATAGTTATTATAATAATAATTTTTTCATTATTTAAAATTAATTCTGATGCCTTGGTAGGATTCTCCACTCGACCATTCACTGTTGGGTTCTAATTAACAGTGCTGTTCCTAAAGTGGCGCCGGGAAACAGTGACAAAGCCTACACAGAACACGAGGCGAAATAACCATAGCAGTTATGACACAAAAAAAATTAATAATAATAATATTAATAGAGGGGTAATTAACGGTTGCTAAATTGACAAATAAAATGATAAGAACCAACTTCAATCAAAGTATATTTTGATGATAAACATATATTATTTGTTCGTTAGATTTGCATATTACCAGCCAGTTTCTGATAAAAAATAAAATGGCAACACTGTCGGACGTCAAAAAGTTATTACCATGGATCTGTATATTGTTAAGGACGTAGAAAAGATAACAGTTCAGAAAGTATATTGTGGAAGTCAAAAAGATAGTAAAGTGTACTGACGCAGAATAGCAGTGAAATATAAAATGTAAATTTTTGACGTTAAATATAGACTATTTAAATATACATTACAGTTTCATGGAGGGGATGTTATATCTAACAAGCCTGTAATAAAAGGAGTCTATATACCTTACTGGACGCAGAATCGCAGGAAAGTGAAAAGACGCAGAAATAATATAGCATGATGTATATAGCTCTTTATCCAATCAGTTACGAAATGCCCTTTATGTAATAAGTGAATATTAGCGGAACGAGCAGAGCGAGGTCCCGCAACATGAAAGAGTTCATTTAATTCAAATTCAAGGTATTATTTTTCACCTCTCTTATCTCTTTTTAACTAGAGAGAACAATACCCCACAAACAGTTAATGTATAAAATCATGAAAAATAACCACACCAAAAATAATAAACTAAATTTTAAAAACTATCGCAACCACCTAAATTATTTGATAAGTAAAGCTAAAAGTGACTACCATAAAGAGAGAATTGAAAAAAAAAAAAACAAAAATATAAGCAAAAATCTTTGGCAATGTATTAATGAAATGTCAAATACAAAAGAGACAAAACAGACAATCAAATTAAAACAACACAAGGCGATATAACAGACAACTTAAAAATAATTTCCAATACATTTTGTAAACACTACACAACAATTGCAGAGAAAATGGCAACAGAAATATCCTATAGCCCAAACAAAAAAAAAATTACAAAAAAAGAATTCTAAAACATTATTTTTATTAAATACAGACTGTACTGAAGTTATAGCGGAACAATTAGGATCTTAAAAAATAATAAGAAACCCGATTTAGACGAAATAACTTCTGAAATTCTTAAAGCAATAATTCAAGAAATATCTCCGATTCTAGTCTTTCTTATTAATAAAACTATTAGTGAAGGCAAATTTCCCTATGCTCTCAAAGAATCTGTAATCACGCCTATTTCTAAGAAAGGGGACAAGTTAAATGTTATTAATTACCGACCAATTTCCATAATTTCCAGTGTACGGAAAATACGGAATACTATCAAACAGACAATATGGCTTTCGCGAAAAAACCTCAACCTTAGATGCGATTTCGAGATTGACAAATTTAATAAATACCTTAGAATAACGCTCCTGGAAAACCTTAAAAAAATTCAAACATCAAATTTAAAATATATGTACAAAAAAACAGAATCACTATATGATACCCAAATATTTAACATGTATCAGCTATATACCAAAACAATATTATTGCATGAATATAAAAATAAACAGAAACCTATCATTCACCTGTATAGCACGCGACACAAAACTGATGCAGTTGCTGTGCCCCGCACAAAGAAAAGAATAGGACAAAAATGATTCACTCACCTAGGGCCTAAATTATACAATGATATTCCTTCTGAATTCAAAAAAATTAATTCCTATAATCTCTTCAAAAATAAAATTAGTCACTGAATTTTACAAATACCCACCATCAAAGTAAAACAATTTTTAAATTCAAATAATGCTTGTCTGAAAATCTTTTAAAAGTCTCAAAAAAAAAATGTTCATAAATTGGCTGATATTATATATTATGTGACATATTTTATTTGAAAATTATGGATTCAGATTAAAGTAACGATGAAATTAGAATTGTAGTTAGACGACCGAGAATTTTCAGAGAGAGAATTTCATATATACATTTAGAAGAAACCTACGAATTCAATGAAAGGTTTAGGTTACCTACTGGAAGTTTTAATATAATACTGCAATTGATAAGTGCACTACATTGGCTTGGAAGTGGGAAGCAGTACCATGGTATTAGTAAATCTACTGTATGCCGAGTTGTTCACAGAATTGTTACAGCCATTATTCAAATTTTAATAAACGAAATAGTTTGTTGTCCAAATAACTGATTTATAGTGTATTTTTTAGTGCTGATTTCAAAAACAAAATTCATTTTTTCGACCACCTCAGAATATCTCACAAGAATGGTGTATTTTGGTTAAAAAACTAAATTTTAGGCTAAAGTTTCTAAATTTTAATAATCAAATAAAAGATGGCATGGTTTACATATTATACACAACAGAATATTGAAAAAATGCATAACTATAAAGGCCAAAGTGCTTGTAAAATATAACAGCTTCTTTAAAAATATTTGCAAAACTGTATTTGATGGAATATTTTTGAATATTTTCCCATAATCAGCACTAAAAATTTTATAAAAATTACTGATTACATTTAAGATCATTTTTTTGTTGCAGGCCTGTGTTATCAAAAAATTAATCAGAAGTTTTACAGTACTAAAAGGTATAATACACCTTAGGCTCTAATGTGATGGATTTTTATTACAATGTTTCCATTATTTAGACACACCAATGTTGAATAAGCTTTGTTAAAGTATTAGGTATTAAAAACTAATTCTTAAATGTGGCGATATCTCATAGAATGCAATTGAAGCACAATTAAAGTAAATAACTGCATTTATGTAGTCGTATTATAAATAAAGATAACACTTACCATTGTTCTGGATCTTAGCGTTAGGCCAAGTTGCGTCGCGTACACAACAAAACTCTTTGTCGCTTCCTATTCTTACAATCCATGCTGTTTTCCGTGACTCTTTGGTTATTAAAAAGTTCAATCTTTATTTCTAATATTTTTCTTAAAAAGTTTTGATTTTTTCATTTTCTTTTTTTCCCTTTTGCTTAGTTGAGGCATCTTTTATTTCAATAAGAATGTCACTTCACAATTAAAAAATCTGATGTGTCCAACACATGACTTTCCTATCTAGTTATTATAGGCTTTTTCCGGTTATTTTGTACAACCTATTGCAGCATATCTATAAATGTTTAGAGGATAAACTAAATATATACATTGTCCACATACATCTACCTCGAAACATTTTTCTATAGATATTCATGGAAAACGAAAATACTGAAAAATTTAAATTTCCTACAATTTTTTCATTACGGTCCATTTTAGAGAAATCATGTATAAACAAAAATTATAGAGATCGATATCGCAAACAACTTTTATTTCAAAAACTTTCATAAAAATCAGAATTTTGCACATTTTGTCAAATTTCTCGAATACGGACCATTTCAGGAAATTTTTACATAAAACAAAAATTATAGATAATAATATTAGAAGTAACTTTTATTTGAACAATTTTTTTCTCCAAACATTAATAACATATATATTCCATAAAATATTAAAGTGGCCTCCCATAAAGTACCCCCCCAGATGTTCCGACTATGTCCAAAATCTAATCATTTCACGTCAAGCCGAAATAAACCTTAAGTTTAAAATTTAATGTTTTTTTCTTTATCCGTTTTTGAGTTTTCTTCAAAATTCAAAATTTACACATTTTCTCAAATATCTCGAATACGGTCCATTTTAGAGAAATTATGTATAGAATAAAAATTAAAGAGAATTATATTACAAACAACTTTTATTTGAACAATTTTTATAAAAAATTATTTTTTTTACATTTTGTCAAATTTCTCGAATACGGACCATTTTAGGAAAATTTTGCATAAAACAAAAATTATAGATAATTATATTAGAAGTAACTTTTATTTGAACAATTTTTTTCTCCAAACATTAATAACATATATATTCCATAAAATATTAAAGTGGCCTCCCATAAAGTACCCCCCCAGATGTTCCGACTATGTCCAAAATCTAATCATTTCACGTCAAGCCGAAATAAACCTTAAGTTTAAAATTTAATGTTTTTTTCTTTATCCGTTTTTGAGTTTTCTTCAAAATTCAAAATTTACACATTTTCTCAAATATCTCGAATACGGTCCATTTTAGAGAAATTATGTATAGAATAAAAATTAAAGAGAATTATATTACAAACAACTTTTATTTGAACAATTTTTATAAAAAATTATTTTTTTTACATTTTGTCAAATTTCTCGAATACGGACCATTTTAGGAAAATTTTGCATAAAACAAAAATTATAGATAATTATATTAGAAGTAACTTTTATTTGAAGAATTTTCTTCTCCAAACGTAAATAACAGATATATTCCATAAAATATAAAAATGACCACCTATAAAGTACCCCCCCAGATGTTCCGACTCTGCCCAAAATCTAATCAGCTCATTGGACGCTGAAACAAAGCTTAAGTTTAAAATTTGGTGTTTTTCTGTGTATCGGTTCATGAGTTATGCGTTATACAGACACACACACAGACACACACACAGACACACACACACACACACAGACATCATCGCGAAAATAGTCAAAACGGATTCAGGGAACCTCAAAACGTAAAAATCCGTCGAAAACTCGAGGTCGAAAAAAATCATGATTCCTATACTTTCCTTATATCTGTATACAGATAGGAAAGTAAAAATACTACCTTTTGACATAGCAACTAGACTTTAATAAGGACACTAGATCTAGTAGGTAGCTGCCATGCTGCAATATATTAGAAAAGATTCTGTCACTAATATTATGTGTAAATTAAAATAATCTGTGAAACAGAAAACAGCCAACTTATATTATTATTTTATGAGTCTAATATATTATTTACTAATAATATAAGTCATTTTTATGAAATAGGTCCCAAGCCTTCCTTTTGTGGGTTTTTCATCTTTATTTACTATTTTAAAGTAAACATTTGAATAATTACTGTATATTTATATGTATAATAAAAAAAAGGTATTCATTTTATTAATGTATTTAAATAATGTAAATAAAAATTATAATTATTATTATTATTACCAAACTGGAACTAGAAATTTTCTTTGAACGAGTGTCTATATTGTATGACTCGTATACAAAATAACTAAATGAAGTATTGCGGTGATGACTATGTATAACAGCCGATGCTCTGGTATTTTGATTTTCCTCATGTAGGGCATTAATGAACTTAAATAGTTTAACAGCGATTATCTGCTCCACCGCAATCTTCGATTACTCGTTTTATTTTGAGATTCTCTTGCATTGCAAATAACATTAAATGACCACAGGAATACTTCCTCGATAACTATCGTCACGAAACTAAACTTAGTTAAATTGTATTGAGATTCTAAGATAAGATGGAACTCCGTAGCACACAACCATTTTGTCAAACAACTTGAATGATTTATGTTTAGATAAGTCGACGAGGTAGGCCTTATTATAGCTAATAGAATATAATAATAGGTTAATACTTAATTATTATAATAACAAATGACTGATACAGCCCACTATACATAAAAACGTTAAATTAATGAGAACTCTACATCACATTGATACATGTAACTCTTATTTTTTACTCTTGTTTTCATCTGTAGGATGGACTCATAACCGTCTAAGCCCAGAGTAGGGACGTTTACTTTTGTGACGAAACAATGTAGACGTTGCGGTGATATTACAGCGCTACCTTGGAAGTTCCCAAAAATGATGTCTTTTTAACAAACCAGACGTGACATTCCTATTATATCCAAGAAAGTCTTGTCAAATGTGACGTTCCAAATACGATACAGTTCATATTGTTTTATTTCTATCTTTTAAATTTTATGTGGACCATGTTATATAAATATTTTATATTTCACCTTTATAAAACAGAATAAAAAAAATAAACTTGAAGTTAAAAGCTTAGAAGACAAGTTAAACTTCTAAATCTTCTAATTTCTAATCCCACAAAATTTTACAGAAAAAATATGATAATACAATGGTCTAAATTAATATCAAAGATAAAAGTAAGAACTTTGATAAAATACTTAATACTGGGCAACAGACTGCTCCATAATATACAGTACTACCGGTTACGTAGTCCTAAGTAGCAAACGATTATTGGTATCTTCATAAGATACCAATAATCGTAGGACGAACTGTTAGGTCTGCGATATAAAGACTAAAGATAGCCATCTTAAAGATGTGTAACTTGTACACATTACTGTGCTGATCTGTATACAATATTATTGTGATTTATAAAAATTAACATCGTATAAATGTTTGTAACAGGAAGTAACTAAAAAGAAGTACAAAAGATATTTATGTAACTGCTAATTCAAGTATTGCAGCGTACATAAAACTTCATTTGTAGATATATGCGAGGAATGTTAATGAATATGATGTTAAACTTTAAACATCTATGGGAAATTTTAGTATAGTTTCAAAAATATTATCAAGAAAAGTCTCTATGAGAAATGTTACAAAAAGACCGGTAATGTTTCATGTTTAGTGGGATGGGGCACCGGGCCTGGCGGGTGGTAAACTACAAATCGGCACAAATATATTATAGTATATATGTGGCAGCCAGATTGTAAAACTCGCCGTTTTATAAAATGTCTAGACATTTTACAAAAGGCGGCCAGATTGTTAAATTCTCGTTTTACATTCATTATTTTCTTATTTGGCTAAACGGATAGTAAAACTCCTAGTTATTTTATAAAACGACAGCCAACACGCGGCCAGATAAAAAAGGCTTATAGCCGGAGAGCCAGTAACACACATTTCATTAAGTGTTTGATGCACTTTGAAATTTTGTAATTTGAAATCATTTGGATGGAAAAGCAGATATACCTGTGTTAGCTTGACCCACCCCGGGACACCAGGTACTGCGCATAATAGAAAGGGGTCGTAAAATATGACCCAAAAAAAGTGTTTGATTCACGCTCAAATTTTAATAGCGTCTTAATTAAATATAAAAAAATTAATTCCAAAAAGGCAGACACTTTTTCCGGGGTTTAATTGCCGGTCAACATAAAAATAAGTCAGCCGTTCATACAAGGGAAGTGCAACCAACTTGACAAAATAAAATTGACACTAATGACATAAGAAATCGGGTCACATAAAGAGGCTGTTTTTTAGTTTGCTTCATGGTATTTCCTATCTACTTTCATGCCATTTGCATACCTTGTTGTACCCGTAACGTGAAAAAGACTTTTTAGTTTAGGTTATTTTACATTTAAAGGTTGAAACATTTTGTCATCGTCAGCTGTCAATTATGTTGTTCGTAGAACACAGGCGTAACCATAGATGGGCATAATGTAACTAGTATTGTATGTTGGTTGTATATTCTATAGTACTTGTATTCATAGCAGCAGCATTTTGCAATCGACATAAATAAATAAAGTCAAATGAAAAAAAAAATGTTTCATAAAGCGGGAGAAACACAAATAGACTATTAACAACAGAAAATAAAATGCACTGCTACGCCTATGTTTTGATATTATCCACAGCTGATAGAACTGTTTTTGAATTTTACGAAGCCAACTAAAGAGAATACCATCTTGCTAATTTTAAATGGACATTTGTCCCACACTTAAAATCTGAACGTCGTGACTAAGGTAAAAGAAAATAACGTTGTAATATTATGCTTGCATCCCCATACATCTCTTATACTTTCAACTGGTTTATTTAATATCTTTCCCCAATTATTTAGCGATTAAAAAAAACAGTCAATAACAAAAAATTATAAATATTCTATTCACGTATGAGAATATAATTCGAAAATATTCTCTGCATTACAATTGCTTTATTCTCTTTCTCATGTCAAATCACATTCAAGCTCGTAATCGGTCATGAATATTCCGCTCGGAAAATCGGAAAAAGAACGACGGATTTCCAGATAATAGGCAGCACTATATCGAGGCGTGTCAATGTGCAGTAAACTTTTCAAGAAGGTATTCGATTCTTGAATAAATCATGAGTTGTTCAATCTCTGTATCCCGGGGTATGAACTAAAACGACGCCGAAGTTTTGAATCGGATTTATCTGTTTACCATCCAATGCACTTTCGATCGCTTGAAATGTGACTATATGATAAAATGTAATAGGTCATTTTACGCTGTTTAAATTTTCAACCATTTCCAGGGTTCGGAACTAGTTAGTGTATAGCAAAATGGCGCTTTTGTTTATAATGTTAAAAAAATGACAAAAGTGCTGCAAACTTGAAGCAATATGTATTATTTTCAACATTATATCAGATTTAAGTCCGGAACATGATTTTTTTTTTTTTTTGTAAAATAACGTTTTTGTTTATATCATAGACAAAAAAATGCAAAAGTGCTGCAAACCGATGACATAACTCATACAAGTTTTTGAAACAACTATTCCAATTTGCAACCTTTTATTTTGCACGAAAATATATTTTTTTGTAAAAATACCAAAATAATTTTTATATTCCTCTAATTTTAACAAAAAAAATTGCAAAAATTTTGAAATCGGTTTCAAATGTTAATATTACTTTTCTTAATAATCTGGTAAATTTGCAACCTCGGACAAGGTCCGGAACATTGGAAAATTAACAAAAATCAACAATTCGCACATTTTGCAATCGCCAAATTTTTTAAAAGTATTAAAAATTTTACAAAACGATTTAAATACTTTCCTATAAGTAAATGCAAATTTGCAACGCTCCAAGATTAAAGCAAATGATTGTATATTGTCTATGACAATTTTTTGCATTGCGAAATTAATAGAAGTGTCTAGAGCAGTGGTCGACAATCCGCGGCTCGCGAGCCGCATGCGGCTTTTTGACTCCCTGAGTGTGGCTGTTTCACAAAATACAATGTGTGGGCTCGCACATACAGTATGGTTGAGTTTTTGTGATGATTGCTTCTCTATTTCTAGTTTTCATACTTAGTTGGTGTTTATGTGTCTAATCTTTAGGCGAGTGCTCTGAAGCGACTTATTGAGAGAACATTTCTAGATATTAATGTACTGACCGAGGCTGTATTTTGGCAGAATTTTGAAATCGAGATAGATGTCAGACAAGCAGCTGCACTGAAGATAAACTTTGCATGACTGAAAACCATGCATAATATACTGAATAAGAATGAATGGAAGTGTCAGGATTGGGCTGAAGTCAAAAAATAGGCAGAACAGAGCTGAATAGATAGATAAGTACTATTTTAGTTAGGAGAGCTTCGATGAATATTATAAATTGGTAAATTTATGAATGTATTGTTAATGTAAAATTTCAGTTTATTTCATTTTTGGTATAAAACTATGGCTGACAATAAAACTCTAAAAGTATATATATTTTTAATCTTTATTACTATAAATTATTTAGTTGTCATTTATTCTCCCTGACGTAGGAAAAAGGTTAGAAAATTCTGATCATAATTTTATATTCCTAATGATTCAAAAAATACAGACGTATGATACTTAGCATAACGCATAACGTATTGTGGTATGGAGTGTGGCTATCTATGATGGATATGCCGATTTAAATATATTTTTGCGCTGTTTTTGAACGACTGATACCTCAAATTCGTACAAGCTACGTCTTCGTATTACAATCTGCTTAATCTCATACTTTTTTTTAAGAATTAAGGATATTCCCTGGTATGGCTGATCATCATGTTTCAATTGAATCATTGAATCTAAAAAATGAAAAATATCAATAAATAGAATTCGGAATTTATTCCAAAATATTTTTCTGTAGAAATTATATTGGGTCTCGTTAATATACCGACAAACTTTTAAAGGTGGTAGGTGCATCAAAATAAATATTTTTTGCTTAACGAAAACATAATAATATGTCCGAAAATGTCGTTTTTGAAACACATGTTTATTACGCAAATAAAGTTTATTTTGATGTCCCCTTTACTACCCCTAAAAGTTTGTCGGTATATTTACAGGGCCGTTTGTATATTTAAATCTGCACAATGTAGGTATTCATCAGATTCTTATTTACAACTAAAACATAGTTCAGAAGTTACAGGGAAACTATTACTGAAAAAATAAAAATAATAGGTACCTATATAGATTTATAGTTATTACAAAATACATTATGGACGGGTTATACAAAGAATGTTGTAATAGTCCAGGATCCATAAGTAAGGCCGACCTTCACCCATCTGTTTAATGGATAAAAGTTTTTTTTTTTATTAAATATACCGCAAATGGGTTGCCTAAGAAACTACGGTCACCGGCCATTTTTTGCTTTTCTTTCTGTGTACAGATGAGGAAAGTATAGGAATCATGATAAAGTTGCTTATGATGGTCATTTCTATTATTTTGTTTCTTTACATGATTTCCCTAAAATGGACCTAATTCGAGATATTTGAGGAAAAGTGCAAATTTTGAACTTAAGCTTTAATCCATCCTGCGGTGAGCTGATTAAAGTTTGGGCATAGTCGAAGCATCTGGGGGAATACTTTAGGAAAATAAATAGTCTGGACCCTATTTTCTTAGGCAACCCATTTGCGGTATATTTATGAACATATTTTATTTAATAAAAAGAAACTTTCATCCATTAAACAGATGGGTGAAGGTCGACCTTACTTCGGATCTTAGACTATAAATTCAATTAAGCTAACAGGAGTTTTATTGTTAACTGATTATAGTCAAATAACAAATATAATTTTAAAAACTATACGGAGTGGCCCAAAAGTCTGGAAACGGTCAATTATCTCGTAAATTGGTAATCCTAATTGCACAAAATTTGGGGTACACCTATTTTGGGATACGTAGATTCCAGATTTGATATTTGTAATGTTGCCAGATTTGCCGTTTCTCTTATATTATTAGTCACTTTGGTTTTTCAAATTTATCACCCTGTATATTCAGTCATTATTGGAATCTCCTATTCAATACGAGTTCAACCATATGTAACACTTATGATTTTATGTGATCTGGAAGGTCTTAAATAAATAAAACAATCATGGAGAAATGTGGTAAATGCATTCTACCATCGATTAGGGTACTGTCAACTCACAAATGGAGTACATTTTGAACACTTGATAAAGCAACCATTATGTTAAAAATGTTATAATCTTTTAATTGTTACGTTTTAATGTAATTGAAAATAGTTTGTGTTAAAAAATTTATTGAGACAATTAGGCGTTGCCAGATTTATTTTATTTATTTAATACCTTCTAGACTACATAAAATCATAAGTGTTATAGATGGATGAACTCGTATTGAATAGGAGATTCCAATA